>CM021786.1:3786356-3799336 GCA_011076525.1 Nettapus auritus | reverse complement strand
CAGTTAAGGGGTGCCGTGCTCTTTGGGGTCCCCTTTGGTGTCACCCCCATGAGGGGGAAGCCGCCAGCCCCCAGCAGCGAGCCCCAGCTGTGGTGGTGGGAGCGAAGCCCCCACCCGCGTGGCCATGTCGGTGGGGTGGGCATCGCTCCAGGAGCCCCCAGGCAGGGCCCTGGCCCCCCGCTCTCCTGCCAGCCCCCCGAAACTCCCGGGAACGTGCTGAGCTCACGGGGCGAATTCAGACAAGCCTGTCCGAATTTAAGAAGAGATTGGGCTGATTGGGCTGTGCACTTAGCTCTAAACTTTTGGGTAGACCTGCACGGTACGAGCACTTGGACTTGATGATCCTTACGGGTCCCGTCCAACTCGGGATATTCTGGGGTTCTGTGATTTTAGGGGGCTGGCTGAGCACGAAGCAGTTCGCCCTCTGAGCAAGGAGCTGGGAAGCTGTGCTGGGAATTCCACCGTCAAAGCCCTGCCCCAGCAACAAAGGCCGGGTTATTTTAATTTGCGAAAGGGCTGCAGCCTTTGAAGCTAAACGTGCGACCGGTGGCTTCCTCTCCTGCAACGCGCACCTCGGGTGCTTTCGTGCAGCTTGGGGGGTGAGCAGCAGTTAGCCTGGCCTCGTGGGGAGGGCAGGGGGTTCCTTCGGTGCTGTAAATGCTCCTCAGCAGAAAATGCAAACTTGGCAGCGTAAAGGAAACATCCCCAGGGCTCGGAGGACAGAGCGCGCCCTTGTGCGGAGGCCAAGGCGTGGGTTTGGGGGGCAGGCCGTGGGCATCTGGCTCGGGCATCTTGGCTTCGAGCCCTGACCTCACAAGTCTTCAAATCAGCAGAGTGCAGCAAAATTGCTTATCTGCCTGCTGCTGAGGACCCTTGCAAGAACGGGGCCGCTGGTGTGAGTAACTCCGACACCCTTGCAGCGGTGTAAGTCCGATACCCAGTAAAGAAATTAAATTTTCACCATTAATAGGAATATTCCGAACGTCTGAACAGAAGGAACGCGGTGTGCTGGCTTGGAATTGCAACTCCTATTTCGCATCACAGCTCTTCCTGTTGCTCAGCTGTAGTTTGGGGCACTTTGCAGGTAACTTGGTCTGGTGGGGACCTGGTTGTCCCCCGCCATGAGCCGCTTGGCACCGGGGAGACTTTTGCAGGAAGCCCATTCCTGCATCACAGCAAAAATGACATGGAAGCTGCATTCAATTTTGTGATGCAAAGCCCACGGCTTTTGTGTGGGAGTGGAAAGAATGGTTTTATTTAATGACCTGCTGAGTTTTCCATTTGTTGTATTGAACAAGAATTGGGGTGAGGGAGAAGCTCTGCTCAGCAAAAACCCCGTGCCCGCGCAGAGCTTGTGTCTGGCCTGCTGCAAAATCCTGCACGCTGCTGTGTCCCCGAATGCTGCAGGGCCTCCTGCCTTTAGCCTGGCACTTGGCAGGACGTGGAGCTGGATGTGCTGGATGTTCATTTTTTGGACCGTGCATCCATTCTTTGGTTGTTTGGTGGCAGAAATTACCCCCGGGGCTCTCAGGCGCATTCCCGGTGGTGTTGCAGCATCAGGGCTGTAATCGGACGGGGACGCAGTTAGGCGTCTGCTTTTCCTTTGTAGTTTTTCTCCAGGCCAGTGAGACGGATCGCTGGGACCTTGAGAAGCGTCACCCCTCCCGGCTGCGTGTCCCAGAGGAGTTAATCCAGGCTGGGGGAGCACGATGGGGTCACCCCTCGCTGGCCCCAGCACCGAGTGCTGTTATTTGCACCAGCTCAGCACCGAAATCCGCCGGGCAGCCTAAATCTGCCGGCATCTGCAGGGGTTGGAGGAGGAGGTGGCGCAACCCCAGTGCCCCAACAGGTCGGACGGCACCTTTCCTGCTTACACAGGGGAGCTTTCGCTGTGGGCATGAGAAAACACCCTGCTGGCAGGGCGCACCGCCTTCCCGAGCGTCCTTCTGGTACTGAGAA
This sequence comes from Nettapus auritus, assembly GCA_011076525.1. Taxonomy (NCBI): domain Eukaryota; kingdom Metazoa; phylum Chordata; class Aves; order Anseriformes; family Anatidae; genus Nettapus; species Nettapus auritus. The sequence goes on along the minus strand of CM021786.1, from coordinate 3,797,377 downwards.
GGGTGGAGAAAGCCAGCGTGTGTCTGTAGCCCTTCTGCAGACGTCCAGCGATCTCTTTTCTCCTTTTTCAACTAAATAATTGTTTAACAGCTTTCAAGGCTCCTGGCTCCAGGTGCAAAACCGGCCCCGGGTGGACTTACGCTGGTGACACGGGTTGTTTCGGTGTGGGTTTGGTGCCCCTCAGGCCCTCATTGTATTAAAACCAGCTTCGCTCTGTTCCTCCCGAGCTAAAAATATGAAAGCCTTTGTCAGGCGAAGGGGGTTGTGCTAATTCAAACCACAGCTGAGCCAGCGCCCACCCTGCTGCTCTGGGGAGCTGGAAGGGGCCGGCCAGGGCCGGGAGGACCTGGATCTGGGGAGGGGGTCGCATCTCCCCGCTGGGACCCCCTGGCAGCAGCTTCGCCTCCCAGCCTGGCTCTGCCCCGGGGCCGTGCTGCCTGGAGCTTGAAGGGCTGGAAAGCTTCTTCAGCAGGAATGAGGCTCGCTGAGCTGCTGAGCCTAAAATTAGCCCTGCCAGCTGTGTTGCGGCTGGCGGGGACGTGCTGGACCAGCTCCTCTTCGGTACAGGGCCGGGACTTGCGGCTTCTCTTCTTCCACCTCGCCTTTTCCCCCTGCTGCTGCTTCTGCTGCCCCTCGGGTGCCTGTGCAAGGGGATTTTAGGCACAGCTACGGCCACCCGTGGGGAACGTGGGCATGAAACACAGCAGTCCCCGCACAGCCGGGCAGGGAGCGGGGACCGTGGGCACAGCACCACGCGGGGCACGAGGTCTGTGTGCACCACGCACACCAGCATTACCTCACTGATTTGTTTTCTATTTTCCGAGCATTTCTCAATCATTTCCAGTAGGGAAATGGAAAAAAAACACAACAACACAACTTTCTTATTGTCCTCCTCTGCACCTGGTGGTCTCGAGAGCAGAAGGCTGGGGGAGCAGGACCCGGCAAACAAATCCTCCCTTTCCCGCTGTGTGGGCGAGGAGGCAGATGCGGCGTGTCCAGCGATGACACGAGGCCAGCGAGCGGCTCCGCGCAGGAAAACCCCATTTCCTACAGCCCAGACGCTTGCCTGGGAGCCGCGCGGGGCCGGGGACATCGGTGTGTGCCTCCGGCCTCTGCTGCTCCCCTGGGACCTCGCTGAGCTTTCTAACGCCGTGCTGGGCTCCCTTCCTGTCTCTGCTCTCCCCGTGGAAAGCAATTTTCATCCTCTCATGAGAAACAGGCGGAGGATTTTAGCGCGCTGTAATTAAACCCAGAAGCGTTTCTTGCAGGAGCTTTTTGATGAGCTCGCCCGGCACCCTCTGTTCCTGCGCTGCGCATCAAGGGCAGATGCTCCGCAGAGCACCGCCGGGGCCTCCGCTCTCCTTTGAAGTCCCGTGTGAGCAAGATCTGATGGGAAATCAAAGCTCCGGCTTTTGTGGGGTCAGCACGATTTGGAAACGAGCAGCAGGGCTCGCTTGGTGCCAGACTCCGATGTTGCATCAGCTGCCAGGAGCGGCAGGGGCAGTGGGCTTGGTGCTTCCCTGTGCCCTTGTCGCCCTTTGCAGGGTGGGCACCCTGCTGCTCTCCCCGTGCTGCCACCGTCCCTCTGACACCCTCCTGCTCGATCGGGTCACTGTGCCACCCAGCACAGCCCCAGCACTTCTCCAGGGGCTGCTCCAGGCACTGACAGGCACCAGCTGCTCTGGCTTTGCAAGCTCCGTCCCTCCCTAAATCCCCTCCTGGCTCCCCCGTGTTTGCATGGAGACGGAGGCGTGGGGCCGGGGCCTCTTTTCCTTCCAGACACCGGGACTCTGCCTCACGTTTGTGCTGCTGGAGAAGGGTTTTGTGACCGTGGAAGCTCAGACGTGGCTGTAACTGGTGCTGGCGCTGCTGCCAGGGGCTCTCCTCCTCTTCCATTCTAACCACTGTCTTCTCTTTCCTCCCCCAAGGGTGCTCCTGCAGTCTGGGGCTGATTTATACCAGTAAACCCTGCACGATGCCCCCCATCACGTTCCAGGACCTGCCACTCAACATCTACATGGTCATTTTCGGCACCGGCATCTTCGTCTTTGTGCTCAGCCTCATCTTCTGCTGCTACTTCATCAGGTGAGCCGGGAACACACCACAGGGCCGTGACAGCGGGTTGGCGTCCCCGGGGCCATCCCAGTCCCATAGGAGCCTCCACCTTGCCCTTCCTCACACCCCATTGTTCTGCCCCACACCGCAGGAGCCTCTGGCCACGAGGATCTGACCCCAGAGCGGGGCCGGGCGCGATCGCAGCCCCCGTGGTCCCCGCGGCGGAGCAGGGCAGGAAGCGCAGGAAGGGGCTCCTGTTTTGCAGGGGAGCGTGCGGAGGGACGCATTGTGTCGGGCAGGGGGAGGAGCGGCGCCGCACGGCAGAGGATGTCTTTGCATTGCCCTCCCTGCTCAGGCAGGGCTATTTTTAAACTCGGAGGCAGCAGCTGGCGTTTCTGCGGGCCTCGAGTCCTTCGCTGCGGGATGCCCCAGCTCTCTGCTGCCATCCCCGGCATCTCTCAGCCGTTCTGGGGGCTGCAGAAGGATGTCTCGGTGCCTGGCGTGGAGGAGAAGCGAAGGCAGCGAGCGAGTGGTCCCCTGCCCCTGTGCCTTGCCAGGTCTGTGGCTTTCCCCAGCACCCTCGCCTCGGCCAAGGTCGCGGCGGGGCTGGGAGCTGGCGGTGGGCGAGCGCTGGAAATAGAGCGCTTCCTGCGCCACCAACGACTTCCTAAGGCAAACAATCAGGGCTGCCGGCTGTTATCGCTCCCTGCTGCCGAGTCCTGCCGGCTCTGCAGGCGCTCTGGGACCGGGTCCTGCCCCAGCATGGCTCATCCCCAAATCCCGTCCCTGGGCCGAGCGGGCTGGGCAGGGCTGCGCCGCCCTGGTGCCTCTGGAAAGTTCAGGGTTGTGCTGCTCAGAGGCGGCTCTTGAGGGTGCTGTAAAGCTCACGGTGCCTTTTTCTCTCCCCCTCTTTAGCAAACTGCGGCACCAGGCTCAGAGCGAGAGATTCGGGTACAAGGAGGTAAAGTCACGGCTGTTTCCTACACACACCCGCAGCGATTTGGGGCCGAGCGGGAGGTGGGGATGAAGCAGGGAGCGATGCTTCTCGTCCCCAGCTGACCTGAGATACACAAAGGCAGCATGACGGGCACGCTGCTGCTGTGCTTGAGCTCGACCTGCCCTTGCCTGGCTCATTTTGGCTCCTTTTGGCAAAATCCCGATGGGATCCAGGAGCCCTGCGCGGGGTGGCTGATGAGCAGCCTGGACGTGCGGTCGCTGCCCGTCCAGCCTGGACTTGTGCCAGCTCAGTGCTTGCTGCGGTGAAACCTGCTCCTGATCCTGATCCTTGTCTGTCTCCTTTTCTCCCACAGGTGGTTTTGAAAGGCGATGCCCGGAGGCTGAACGTGCACGGGGTGAGCACAGAACCCCCTCTGGGGCTGAGCTGGGGCTCACGGGGATGGTGCTTTGGGTCCCCATTGCCCCACGAGGTGGGACAGGGACGTGCCCGCACCGCATGTCCCTGGTTGGAAACTGGGAGGGAAGCTCCCTGCTAGAAGTACCTGGAAAGGGGCCCCACCGCCCTGGGGTTTCCCTCGCCACAGCACTGTAGCAGGAGCGGGGCTGTGTGTGAGCACTGTGTAGGGTCCTGTGTGTTTGCACCCTCCCTCACCCCCGTCCCGTCTCCCGCAGCAGACCTGTGCCGTCTGCCTGGAGGATTTCAAGGTGAAGGAGGAGCTGGGGGTGCTGCCGTGCCAGCACGCCTTCCACCGAAAGTGAGTACAGCGGCAGAGGGGAGCGGGGATTTCCTCCCCCGGGGTTTTTCAGCCTCACGTTTCCCCCCTGCAGGTGCCTGGTGAAGTGGCTGGAGGTGCGCTGCGTGTGCCCCATGTGCAACAAGCCCATGGCGGGTCCGGCACAGCCCCGCGCCGGCATCGGCACGCTCCTGGACGAGCTGGTGTGAGTGGCCCCGCTCCCTGCCGGCCGGATCCCGCACGCGGCATCGCCTGGCCCCGCATCCCGGGGGAATGAACGCTTCATCTCGAGGGATTCGGGATTTTGGAGCTGGGACTTTTAACTCGTGGGGCGTTGCGTTGGTTTTGGGGGGCAGTTGGTTTTTATGCCGCTCCTGGACGTGCTCCGCCGGGACTGCCCGGGCTTGCCCACGGAAGGCAGAGCCCTGGGCACGGGCAGGGCTGCACCTCCCTGCTCCCCCCTCGCTGCGTGGAGTATTTTTGTACCTGACCCCCTCCGGACTCTGAGGCTCCCTGTTTTTGGGAGGGAGCGCACAGCTTTGTGTAAAGCCACGATTAAACGGATGGTTTCTCAGCTGGCATGGGCTGCGGGCACCGGGGACGTATTGGGGGAGCTCGAGGCACCTCGGGGCTGTGGGTAAGAACCACCGGGAGAGGAGGCTGGGTTAGCAACGACCGGTGGCGGATCGCGTTCCACTTTCATGTCCCAGAACACCCTACACGCTCCGACGTCCAACCACAAAGCTCTAACGCTGACGCTACCAATCACATAAAAGACCCCCCGGCGCTCAGAAGGGACTGTGCCACGTCGTAACGCAGGGCGCACACGTCACGCAGCCGCGTGCCGCTCCCATTCATCATACGCTATGAACCGGAAGGATCGGAAAACGGTCTGCCGCGCCCGAACCCATTCCCAGGCCACTGCTCTCGTGGTCAGGGCGAGTTAAAGCCGTCTCTCAGCTTTTCTGCCTTTTTCGAATGTAGATCTGTGCTCATCATAGCTCTGCGCTTGTCTCTCCTCGTTTTGAGCCTTTTTGGGGCTAAAAAGTCCCTCCGTCTCACCGCTTCTTGCCTTATTACCCATGCTAATTTATTCACACATAACCACGCCCACCCTACCCTCGTTTACAGCAGTGGGGCTTTCTTTGCGACAGCTGCCCGCTTTGTGGTGGCAGCGTGCTTTACGGCGGCGAGTTGTGTGTGAGGGGAGTGCTGAGGAGCGTCGCGGCTTCTCCCTGCTGGGGTGTACGGGGGGGCCCTTTAAGGGCCCCCGGGGGCCCCTCAAAGGGTTTGGGGGGGGGCCTTAAAGAGTTTAGGGAGCGCTTAAACGGCTCGGGGAGCCGGGGTAGGGGTCATGGAGCTCCCCGGCTTCGTGCAGGCCCCTCAGCTACCCGGGGAGCGGCCGCCCCCCGCCCCGCCGCCGGCCGAGCGGGCGCTGTGCCAGCCCGGGCCGCTCATCCCCGAGGGTCCCGGAGCGCTCGGCGAGCTGGGGGCGCTCCTGGAGGCCGCGGACAGCCGCCGGCTCTTCGGGGACGTGAGCCCCGCCGCGCTGGGCGAGCTGGTGGCCTCGCTGAGCCGCTTCGCGGCGCCTCCCGAGCAGCAGCAGGAGGCTGCCGAGCTGCCCGGCAAGGACAGCGAGTACGAGGCTGTTGCTGAGCGAGCAGCAGAGGTGGGCGCCGTGCTCCTGCGCCTCCTCGCCAAGCTGGAGGCCGCTAGGACCGAGGAGGCTCTGGGTGAGGCCGTGGTGGGTCCGATCCTGCGCCGCGTGGCAGCGCCCATCTTCGTCTTTGCCGTGACACACGACGTGGAAGGGCCCTGGACGAGCGCGAGGTCTCGCTCGGTGGCCAGGGAGCTGCTGGAGGCGCTGGTTCGGGCTGCGGACTGCGGGTCGGTGGCGGAATTTCTGCGGGGGAAGAAGGAGGACGAGGAGGGGAGATTCGCGGCGGTGATGGGGCTGCTGAAGCAGGAGTTGACCAAGTGAGTAGGAAGGGGAGGGCAGCAGTGGAGAGGGTGGCGTGTTTGGCTGGTCTCCGTGTAGGAAACACTGGAAGCTTCAGGGAAATGTGCTGGTGCAGCTGTGAGTGCAGGTGTTACAAGCACTAGGTGATAAGCATGGGACCAAGAACTTTACGGTAATGGGGCAGGAGGAAGGGAAATCAGAACTTGCCATCAGCATAGAGGTAGAAAGCTATAGGAAGTGCAAGTTCCTCAGTTCCAGCATTCACTGTGCTTGTGTTTGTACTTCCAGAGACACTTGGAAGCGTAACCCTGCCATGAAGCACGTCTTCTCCTGGACGCTGCCTCACGTCACGCGTCCCTGGCTCAGCCACTACCTGGAGAGCGTCCTCCCCCCATCGCTGCTCATCTCGGATGATTACCGTGAGGAGAACAAGATCCTGGGTGTGCGCTGCCTGCATCACATCGTTCTCAATGTGGTAAGGGAAGTCACATCCCTCTGTGGGTGTTGTTTGAAGGGGAGGAGGTTGGGTGCCTGTTAGATTTCCTAACTTCTGTTCCTGGTTCTTATGCTAACCTGGTAATTTTGTCCCATGCTCAGTAGCATGAGGCAAGTGGGCAACGAAGGCAATGCATGGGTATAATGTTGTTGCTCTCTCTTGTTGCAGCCGGGTGCTGATCTGTGCCAGTTCAACAGGGCTCAGGTCGTGTACCACGCCCTCTACAACCACCTCTACTCACGAGAGGCCCCTCTCATCCAGGTAGGGCCGCAGAACTTAACTCCTATCAGCCTCATAGTGTTGTGTATCAATCCTACAAGGGACAGGCAGCTGAAAGCATGAGGAGGAGCGCTCACGGGCACTCCAGGTGTAGCTTCAGGCTGTTAACAGCCGATGCTTGCGGCCAGGAGTAGCTCAGTGGATTTCAGGAACAACTCAGAGGCGGCAGCCTTGCTGAACAGGGCCAGCCTCAGGTGGACACAGGCAGTAGCAGCCTGCCGGGTGAACTGGGGGGGCTGGAAGCTGCTGCGGGGGGACTGCTGGGTGACCACCCCGGTGTCCTGTCCCACCCCAGGCAGTGGTGCTGTGCCTGCTGGACTTGCTGCCGGTCCTGGAGAGAGCGCAGCGGCGGCAGCAGTGGCGGCAGCAGGCCAGAGCTCCCACCCACTGCGACGAGGTGCTGCAGCTGCTCCTGACCCACATGGAGGCAGAGCATCGCCTGGCGCTGCGGCGCCTGTACGCCAGGACCCTCCCTGCCTTCGTGCAGAGGTGAGAGCAGCACCCGCGACCCGCAGGGATGTGATTTATCCCTGGTGTTTATTCCCCTCCTCAGCGTGTGCTTTGTGGCGGCAGGCTGGGCATCCTGGTGGCGCGGCACCTGAAGAGGCTGGAGCGAGTGATCGTGGGCTACCTGGAGGTCTGCGATGGCCCCGAGGAGGAAGCCAGGCTGGGAATCCTGGAGACGCTGAAATGCACCATAGAGCACGCTTGGCCCAGGTACTGGGGTGAAAGATGCTTTAGGAAGTGTATCCTAAACAGTTGTGTCTCTTTCAGAGGCAAAGTTACTGTTACTTGAGGAAGAGGCCCTTGGGGGAGGTCTGACAGGGAACAAGCATTACCGCTTTCCTGGGAAAACCTTGCCCAGAAGTGAAGCTGGGCCCTCCTGCTTCTAGAGCAGGAGAAAGTCAGATGAAAATCACTTTGGCTAAAAGCTGAATCTGCGTCCTCTGCATGGCAGAGCTGTGGAGTAAGCCCTGTGCTGCTAACTCGGGCCCTGTGCTGGCAGGTGTTCTTGTTAAGCCACCTCTGTTTCCCTCCCAGCCCAGCTGCAGTTTTGCTTCACACGTCAGTGGCTGCAGCTGCTGAGCAGGGCCGTGCTTTACCCAGCTCACAAAGAGGATTTCCAGTAAGCTGCACGTGCTGATTCCCTTTTCAGGATGCCGTGCAGGCTCCCTGTGCTCCTCAAGGCCCTGCTGAGGATGATGTGGGATGTCCACACGGACCAAGGCCCAACGCCCGAGCCAGTGAAAGCTGCCCTGCTGCAGGGGGCCACCGAGTGCCTCATCCTGCTGGACCGGTGCTCTGAGGGACAGGTGAAGGTGAGCTGGGCCCCCGGCACTGCTCCATCTCTGCTCTCTGCCCCCTTAAAGGAGGCAGCAGCGTGCTACGTGCAAGAACCCACCTCAGTAAAACATTTCCAAAGCCTCAGCTTCCACCCACGCCAAAATTGGTATCTGACCTCGTTAACGGGTGACTTCATGTACAACAGAAAACATGATTAGTATCGCTCCCTTCCAACAAACCACTGGGCAGGGCTGATAATGCTGTAGACCTCGGGGTGCCAGGGCACTGGAAACTGTTTTCTGTTCCAGGTCCTGCTGGAGGGCGTGTACAGCAGCTGCGAGGAGAGCTGCGTGCGGGACTGCCTCAGGGAAGTGCAAGAGAACACGTGAGGCGCGGCTCACCGCTGCTCACCGGCTTTGTACAGTAAAATATTTTATTTATTTTAAGTTGTCTTTCTCATCTCTGCCCCGTTAGCCTCATACCTGCCCCGAACAAGGTTTGCTTGTGTCTCTCCGAGCTGCTTGGGGGCTCTCCAGCTTTAGAACGCAGCAGCAGCGTTCTGAGGCCAGGTTCTTTCCTGGAGCAGTCTGAGCTGAGCCTCCCGTGGTTGCGGGGAGTCTTCCTCCTTAAAACTGCACTTTGTGCGGAGCTGCACAAAGTTACTGCAGTTAACTCGGGTCAGGACAGAAACCCTGACATCCTGAAAGCCTTATTCCCTTTTAAAAAAAGAAAATTGTTGCTCTAGAATATTGGAAAAGGAACTTCTGATGGCTGAGCTCAGAGGGGTGCAGCTGGAGGAGGTCGAGGACAGACACGGCGTGCTGCCATTCAGTAACAACCAGTCCCGGAGGGAGTCAGGACGCTTTAGTCTTGGCGGCTGGCTCTGTTTCCTTCTCATACTCGATTTCAAGGTAGGGACGTTTTCTTCTGGTTGGCCCCTTCAGGGGAGTTTTTCCCTTCGATATGGAGTGTGCTTTCTTCTCTGTTTCTTCCTCATCTTCCTGCTCCTCTTCGCTGCTCGTCTCCAACTTATCCATGTCCTGAGAAAGGAAGAGGCACGTGTAGTATCAAAACACACTCACTAAACCTCTGCTTAGTGCCAAATCATCTTGCGTAGCCCACCCCACTTCTAATTCCTGGTCCCAGCCAGACGCTGGGGTGCAGTGGAGCAGCCTGACTCTGTCTCGTGTTCCACAAACCCAATTTCACCAGCTCTTATCCATCACCAGGGACACCAGGCTGGTGGAGGTCACTTTCAAACAGCTTCTCCTGACAGCTTACACCTGGTGTTTTACTCACCTCAAAGTCACTGATGTCGCTGTCATCTGCTTCCACAAACTCTCTTTCATCTCCTTCCTGTAAGAAATAAAGTCAGGAGCTGGGACGCGCACACTGAGCACAGGAACATCACAGTTCACGCGCACACACACACGGCAGGGAAGGATTCAGTGTGGTGCTGTGCGAGGAAGCATTGCCATTACCTCCTCCTCTTCCTTTTCCACATCGGACTCACTCTCGCTTTCTGCATCTTGCTGCTGCAGAGCTTTGTCGAAGGCGTGAATGGGGAAGTTGTAAATGTCTCCGTACTGCAAAGGAAAATGCTCTGTAAGGTACTGAGGGGAAACGGCCAGCGGTGCTAGGGTTGTCTGAGGCCTGCAGGTGGCATCGAGCCAGGCTAAACTGGAGATTCACCTGGAGATTCACCCCTTCCTAATTCTGAAGTATGCACTTAATAGAAAAAAGAATGTTCTATCTAAAAAACACTCACATTTCAGGGAAACCAAGGGGTTCTGTGTTTTGGGGAAGTTCTCCAGCCTGCTCCAACCCCACTGGCAGTCAGCCCCTGTTCTCCCTTCATGCCAACACGTCCCCTCCCCAGAGAAGCAGCAGGACGGAGGGCAGTGGGAGCAGTTCTACTGCTGCGCTCTGACGGGGGTGATCCTTACTGTGTCCTGCTTCAGTCTCTCCAGCAATTCCTTCTCGATGGCGTTGTCCAGCTGAGCAGCAACCAGGGCTTTCTCCTAACAGAGCAAAGAGGCCTCGCGTCAGCACGATCAAGGAACAGAAGCAACAGAAAGGACATCACGTAAAAGAGTCACGTTACCTCTCTTCTTTTCTCTCGCCTTTCAATCTTTCTGCTTAAGGGAACGATTTTCCTCCTGCAGGAAACAAGAACAATTAGGGAATCTTTCAGCCTCCTCTGGAGGTGCACCAGAGCCAGGAAAGGGCACCCCATACTGAAAACCAACGCGATCGATCGCTCATAGCACCACTTACTGTCGCTTCAGCGTCAGCTTCCGGATGCGGATGAGGTACTGCGTTATCTTGGTGAACCGCTGCTTGCATTTGTGCCGGATGAAGCGGGGCCAGTAGATGAGATTCTCATCTATCTCCTCCAGCGCTTTCTCATAGTTCTTGCTCAGCAGGACCTGGGGGGAAAAAGGTCTGTGGTTGATATTCAGAGCAGGGACACTTCTGTGTTTGGGAGGAGAAGTCTGACCGCCCCCATCTTCGGCTGCTTCTTGGTGCAGGTCAGAGCACACATGGGCAGCAGCCTGCTCACAACTCACCCGCTCCCACAGTCGACGGGGAAAGGGCGCCCGCTCGATCGTCTTCATGTAGAGGTAACAGCGGCCTGGAGGGGAGGAAGGTGACCCCGCTGAGGCACCGAACCCCTGATTCCAGGGGGGCACGGGGCCAGGCGCTCCCCCCAGCTACTTCCCCTGAGGTAGGCGCCCGGCGCTCACCTTTCTCCTCCCTGACGGTGGCATACTGGCTGTTGGCCAGCGGGCAGGAGGAGCGGTTGCAGAGCCCGGTGAGGTTGTACTCATTGCGGCAGAAGCTCTGCGTCTTCGTCCTGCAAGCGAGAGTCGCGAGGGGACCTGAAGCACCGCCCTATGCTGTGCCACCCACATCGCACGGAGCTGTCACACCTGACGGTGGCACAGGGACGAGGGAGACGCAGCTCGCAGGGTGCGTGCTGGCACCTCGGGGAATCCAAATTCCCAAATTTCCCCCCCCCATAGCCATCAGCTCCCCCTCCCCAGAGCCATCAGCCCCCGAGGCTGGTTCCGGGCTCTGCCCGTCCCGCACAGGCTCACCTGATCTTGTAGGAGCAGAACTGCTTGTTCCCCAGCGTGTCCCAGACAACCTGCGGGGACAAAACCCCAATCAGGGACCCCCCCAGCACCCTGGGCGGCCCGGCCGCGTTACCGACCCCCCCCAACTCCCCCAGCCAGGCTGTAACACAGCACCC
>CM021786.1:3775074-3786256 GCA_011076525.1 Nettapus auritus | reverse complement strand
GGAGGGGGGGGGGGGGCTCCCCCGGCCGGACGCAGCCGACCCAACGGCGGGGCGGGCGCTGATTGGCTGCGACGCGCCTGCCTGGCGGCGGCGGACGCAACCGAAGCAAGCGGCGGACTCACGTCGTCCGAGTGCATGCTGCTGCTGCCGCCGGGGCCGCGCGGCCATCACCGGAAGGGGCGGGGCGAGCAGCGTCTCGCGAGAGCGGCGGGTGGTTGCCATGGTGACGGGTGGTGGGCTGTCATGGCGGCCGTGAGGGTGTCATGGCGGCGGGTTGCCAAGGCGACGGGGCCGGGGTGATACAAAATGGCGGCTGCTGCTGCTGACAGCGAGCGCTTTCCTTTTATTCTTGGCAAGGCAGGGAAGCAGGTGGAAGATAAAAATAGCCGTTTAGAGCAGGCTCAGCCTTAGTCATTTCCAGTCAGCCTAAGAAATACAATTTCATCCCGTAATTGCAAGGCGAGGGTTTCACACTGTGGGGTTCCCTGACAATAGCCTTATGACCTTTGGTAATGAGTCATGAGGTACCAAATGATGATTAATTGTTGTTATCCCGTTTCCCCCCGGCAAGAGCATTGTGCTGCTGGGGCTCCAGAGCAGAGTTAACTGTTCTTTCTGGCAAGTGAAGTCACCTTCCATACACACCTGCTCGTTCAACACAGAAATGAGTTCATAAACTGCCACCCGTGGAGCCAGAGGAGTTACAAGTTTCAATATTTCACTGGCAAAGAAAAGGTCATGTGAATTCCTTTGACAAGTGTATAATTATTTGGTGACTTTTATCACCTAACTTTCCCTCTTTACATCACTTCCATATTAAATATTATTATACTTCATTATTACAGTAAACAGTGCAGCTGTTCTCTGTATTAACTCAGGGCCAGGAAATTGAAAAATGGCAATTAAATCAACTTACTGTACTGCTTGTTGCAATAGATGGGGGCCATAAACAGCACATAAATGGCAAAACACATAAAGCTATACTGAGACAACAATGAACTTTTTTAGCTGTCTTCAGACGAGCATGGAGCACATTAACAGTACAAAGATATCTTTATTGGCAGACTGGCAGTGACACAGGTGGAGAGGGCCCTGTTGTTACAGAAAGGTTTCACAATGGGAATTACAGTGGAATTCTGGAGAAATAAATGTTGCTGCTGATTTCATTTCATTTTTCTCTGGCGCTTTCTTTCAAGAGCAGTAAGCACTTTAAAGGTATTTACAAATACCACTGGACTCATCTGGGAGAGGTGTTGATCTTATTCCCCACTATGTGGGCAGACTGTACCCAGGACAGTGTTGTTTTGCAGGACAGGATGATACAGTTCATTTCATCTTAAGTTCTTTACAGATGAGACGTAATTTGGGTGACTTGTCTGGAAGTCACACAGCAAAGGAGCAGCACAGCTAAACTGACAGAGCCTCCAAATCCTGTGTCCCTGGTCCCTGATGTGAATTGCATGGCCTGGAGAACAGGAGAACAATACAGCCCACATTCATCCTGTGTCACTAGTCTTGGGGAGTCGGGGTTATTCTTAAGTGCTATCACATCCATGGCTGTAAACTTAAGCTTCCAACAGGACACACATCCTTGCTCTTGCTATTCTTCATTTTCTGCCTCCACGTCACTGCCATCTGTGAGAGGGAAATCTCGCAGGGGCTTCTGAGTGGTATAGCTTTTGGTTTGCATGGGGCATTCCTGGCTTAAGATGGCCTGGATAAAGGAGAGAAGACAAACTTCAGTAAAAATGGTGATTAATAATAAATGGGAGCATTACCACTTTTAGAGAAAGCCAAAGCAGCCAACAACTTTTGCCCAGGGAACACAAGCTGTGACTTAGAAGGACCACAGCTCCAAACTTTCCTGGATTTGTCGTCTGAGCATTCTGTCCATTTGTTGAGGGCACAGTAGAACCCAAAAGGGAGGACACAGTCCCTGACAAATTTATTCTGATCTGCTACAAGCATCTGGATTATCAAGCCCCTATACTTTAAGGGAATAAAGTGTACTTAAACTCACAATCTTCTCCTCCCTAGCAGGAGGGCTGCGCAAGTACCAACAGAGAGGGGCGTAGGCAATGTTGATAACTCCGATGATGACCATCAGCCAGGGAAACCCAATAGCTCGTACAATCGCACCGCCTGTGGATGGACCTGCACATTTAAAAAGTAGAAATAATAAAAAAATCTCAGATGACAGAATGACAGAAAAAGAGCGAAATTTGCCTCTCCTCTTTGGAGGGGACCTATAACTGTGGCGGATGGGCTGCAGACTCAGTTGCTGCCAGTGAGCAGGGGTGATAAATAGGGTGAAGATGCACTCCAGGTGGGTCAGAGTTGGGCCATACCAATCGCAAAGCCCATGCAGAAGGCGACATCGGCTATGGCATAGACATTGCCGTAGACGGAGGTGTGGCGAAGGTCCACGAGGTAGCCCATGATAGGCATCATGGAGGAGTCCACCATTCCTGCCCAAAGCAAGGTCAGCCTCGTCAGTCATCGCCTTCTCTGAGCTGCCTTTGCAGACCAAACGCTGGCAGCTTACCTATGGCAAAGCCCAGCCCACCGTTTGGGCCGATCAGCCCGTAAATGCTTTTGGCCAGAGGCACCTTTGAGAAGAAAGAAAGAATGTGTGAATGGGGCCAGAAGGGCTCTGAGGGGAGGGGGCACAGCATGGACCCATGAAATAGACCCACGGGTGCACACACTGAGCATCTGGTTGCAGATTCTGGGGCTTTGCTGTCCCCTCCCTGCAGAAGGGATTGCCCATACTCTCACCCACACTGACCCTGCTGATTCTTCCACAGAATACTCTTAGAATTATCTTGTGCTACTCACACAAAGGAGACTGATTCCCACCACGGCCATGCCGATCAGGGAGCACAGCCACCTGCAAGGAGGCCACAGTTAGCACAGGGCGATGCTCTCAATATCACAGCACCACAGAGTCCTTGCCAAAGCAGGGTTGGTCCGAAATCTTCACCTGCCACTTACCGACCCATTTTGTTAGCCAGGACCCCAAAGAGGTTGGTGCCGATGAGGTAGGATATGCTGGCAGGAAGGAAGGCCATCCCTAGGGGAGAGAGAAAATAAAAAAGAGCATGTAATTCTCCAGGAAATAAGGGGAATTGGCAAGAATTTGCAAAAGTGTTCCCTTCACTGACCGCTTCTCTCATTTGGGGAACATGATGGGAGCCAGGCATGGCAAAATAGCGCCCGGCCTGCGTGCTGTGGTGCTTTTGCCATCCTCCATTGCCATCACCCTTTGTCCCAGCCTCTCTGGTGCCCCTGTGAAGCCAGAGGGAGGCACGGGGAGCACATTTGCCTCCTGCATGGGTGAGGCTCTGTGGCCCACCAAGGTGCTGTAAGTCACCCAGGAGATTGAGACAATCAGCAGCAAAATCAGAACTGTTCGGCCCCCTTTCTGCCTCCTCTCCTGTCAGATCTTCTTCCTCTTCCACCTCTCTCCCCTTGCTTCTGCTTTTGGCTCACCAAATACAGAGGAATAAAAGAACTGCTTAAGTGTAAAGCTCAGTGATCATTATGTAGTCAAAAGTAAATATTTGAACTGCGTGCTGATTTACCAGTTGTTTATTTTTAATATACTCTCCTGCCGACTAGAAATAAAACCAACCACCTGTATTTCACTAAGACAACTTCCTTATTGAAACACCCAGACTTATGTTTAATTTTCTTTCCCCTCTTTAACAGCTACACAACACAGTTAAACCTGTCACCCCAGATATTCCCCTCGAGCTCAGCAGTGATGGGAGCAGCTCTGAGTGCGGTTCTCAGCCGATGCCTTGTGCAGTTACCAGCAGCAAGGCTGCAGCTGGCAGCCCTGGGACACTGCTTTACCCTCGCTCATCCTTGCCCCTTCACTTGCTCAGGCAAAGCATCACGACCTCTTATTGGGATGGATGCTCCTGCCTGAGCAGAGAATAACTTGATTAGGAGCTTTCTCAGCCCTGCTGCTCCCAGGCTGCAATTCAATTTGGGATCTAAGTGTAGCCTGGGGCATCCCCCAGGTCATTCCCCAGCCAGTTGGGTTTTATAACAATTAGTTTTTATTTTATTTTTTCTGTGGCAAAGACAGACAATGCTATCTCCATATCACATTTTCGAGGCAGCTGGTAATTAGCATGTACCATCCTGCCCTCTGTGGGACTCTCGAAATAGCCTTGTTTTACTCAGAGCTGCCTCTGCAAAACCCATCTGGCTGCCATGATTCCAGCCCAGCACGCCACGATTATCTGCCCTGCAGAACAGAGGATTCGACAGGCTTCATGTGCACAAAACTGCCTTTTTTCCACCGTTATTGCTGTTGTGGGGAGTCTGATTCTATACAATTTTTTCAATAATAGAGAAAAGCACATTGTATAGCTACCACTAAGGACATTTCCAGCTGAAATTGGAGCAGCGCACAGCCTGGGATTGCTCACTCTGTGCAGCTGAGGGTATATGTTTTCTTCTTTTTAAAATGATATAAGAGATTATTCAATCCATCTCGCAGTGCAAAATGATACACGAGATTATTTAAGCCATCTCGCAGTGCCAAAGCCAGACCTGCTCTATCTGAACTCTATCAAACAGCCGTCGAGGAGCGAGGATGGCAAAGCGAGGTGCTTACCGAGCTGCCATTTCGGGGAGCACATGGTTTGCATCATCCAGATGGGCAAGGTGGGTTCGAGCATGGCCACCCCCATGTTGGAGAAGCAGAGGGCTCCTGGGGGGGAGAAGAGGGAGAAACGCTCTGCTTCGGGCTGCTCCTGCTGCCGTCTGGAGCAGGCAGGAGCAGATCAGCAGATGTGGGTGCAGAGAGGCCTTACCCGCAGCCACCAGGATGTAGGGGTCCCGCAGCAGGGTGAACACCGGTGTGCCCTGGGTGCTCTGGTGGAGACAGGGGGGTCACAGGTGCTGTGGGCAGGGGGGACATAAGCTGCCCTCCCACTCGTGTTGCTCACAGCGCTTGCCATGAGATCAGGCACGCTCACACGTCTGTACTCACCTCGGGGGAGATCTTGGAGGGCTGCAGAATGCAGAGCTGCAGAGCTGGGAAGGAAATGCTGCTGTTAGCCTAATTCTGGGGGCGGCAGCACTTCAGGCCACGTCTCCCTCTGACTTTTCCTTCAGCGGGGTGCTGTCGGCAGAGCCCCCAGGGATGCGGGAGCTGTGCCTGTGGGACATGGTGGGGGGAGCTGGGTGCCAGCCCTGCCTCTGCAGGAGCTCCCATCAGCTGAAGTGGGAGCAGGAGCCAGCAAGCGTGCTGCAAGTGGTTTATCCGTGCACGAAACAGATCTGGAAGTGCTCACTGTCGAGCTCGGAGCTGCCCACTGTTGAGCCACAAATGGAGCATGGCAGAAATTGGATGTGGAAAAGAATAGGATGAAAGAAAAAAAAAAATCTTTAAAGTGTGGGGAACCTATACTTCATTTTCCAAAGGCTCTTACACGCTTCATTAAACGTGTCTTACATTACATCTAGGCAAAGATGGTACTGTGACTGTAATTTAATTACCTTAATGCTTTCCACTAAAAATGCACGTTTCTGCTATCTCTAACTTTGCTGTTGCACTCTGAATGCTGTCATGGCCTGGATTTATTGCACCTCTGTCTGAGAAAGAACACGGATCCCCGTTCACACTGGCAAAGTCCGATCCCTCTGTGGCACAGTGAGGAGGTTGCAGACAGCACCACGTGTGCCTACAGAGCACACTGTGTTCGGAGAGCTTTACTGAGCGTGCTATTCAAGCCATTAAAGCAATCAAAGGGTTTATTAAGTAATGAGGGACTAATTCTTACTGTACTGCTATGTCATGCATCTGGCGGTAGAAAACATATGATTTAGCAATAACAGAATAACCGGTGCTGATGAGAGCACCCGTGCTGCATTAATCTGCCTCTGCCTTCACACGAGCCTTGTGAGATCCTTCCCAAGATGGCAGTGTTTGTGTCTGCCACAGGCTTTGGTTTTTGGGTTGGATTAAACCACTCGGCTCCTCACCTCCATCCAGCAGGGCTAAGAATGCCAGGACCAGGAAGGGAGAGGCTTTCCCCAGGAATTCGTACATCACGCTTCCGAAGGGGGCCCCAACTGCAAGGGAAAGGCTACATCACACGGTGTCAGGCATCCAGCCCCTGAAGCAGAGGGGCCAGGCATGCCCATGGGGCAGAGCTGGGGATGCTCAGCCCAACAAAAGCAGTGTGTGACGGAGATGCTGTTGGTGTAAAGCCCCTCGGGAGCAAAATATCCTTACTCAGCACACCCAAGGCCAAGCCTCCGAGAGCGATGCCCATGGCGTTGCCCCTCTCGAAGTCATCCGTGTAGATGCTGGCCAGCATGCCCAGGCCTGGGGCAGAGGGAACCCAAGATGATCACTGTGGTGTAGGGCAGGAGCCAAGGCTGGGTGTAGCAGCATGCAGTGAGATAAAACATTCACCTGCGACTGATGAGAACGAGGAACCGACGCCTTGGAGAGCTCGGGCAATGAACAGCAAGGTGTAGGTGCCGGAGAAGGCAAACACTGTGGAGGAAGGAGAAACAGAGCGTCAGGCAGAGCTGCAGATCTAAAACCCTGCCAAGGGTGAGAGCAGCCTCTGGTTGCCCCCAGCATGGGTGCTGCTGGGTGCAGGGTGCTGCTCATCCATTCCTGTCTCCAGTTTCTAAGGCAGCTGCTCTGCTCTCTCTTGTTTCTCACGCATGGGCACATAGCAGGTGAATATTCTCCCATGCTGCTTTTATTTCAGGGAAAAGGGCTGAGCATTCTGCTGTTTGCAAAGGGCAGACCGGAGGGCAATACTCACTGACTGTGGAGAGGAACATGATGATGAAGCCGATGAACATGGGGATGTGGTATCCTATCCTGGAACAGGAGAAAAGAGGCAGGATCTCACCGAGGATTGCTCTTTTCCTGGTGGAGACCTGTCCTTGCTGCCCAGCCTTACCACACACATCTCTGAGGGTCTGTAAGCATCTCCTGAACGTGTGGATGGGGAAATATGCTGTCCCCAAAGGGCTGTGCTGAGCAGGTCTCAGACGTACCTGTTGGTCAGGAGACCCACAAAGGGGTTGACCATGAGCTGGACGAGAGCCTTGGAGGCAAAGAGCAGCCCCACACGGACGTTTTCATTGGCAAGGAACTCCTCGCCCTCCAGGCAGCCCCTCGGTGGTGGTGAGGGGCTCGTGGTGGGCTGCAACGTGTGCCCACTCGTGGTCCCATTCAGCGGCTCTGCGGTGCTGGTGGAGCCCGAGACGGTCACGGTGCTGTTGTCAAAATAGGAGAACACGGAGGAGAAAGGAGAAGCCTCCACAGCTGAAGGAGCCGACTCAGGCTGGCGAGGGGCAGCAGAGCTGTTAGCACCTTTGTACTCTGTTGTATAAAGGAAGGTGGGGATGATCGGTACTGAAAAAAAAAGCCAGGGAAGGGGGGGTGTTAGTGATTTTAGTTGGTTTTGTGGCAGCTGAACTGGATGCTGGCTCGACGCCGGTGCCCTGGCAGCCCCCTCACCCATCCCTCCCTGTGGCTGTCCCCTTCCAGCACAGGCTGGAGGCCAACCACAGCCATCCCCATGTGCAGGAACCCCCCGAGGCGGCACGGAGCCCTACCCACGACCGTCAGCAGCATGTTGTCCAGCAGCAGCGCCACAAACACCACCGCCAGCACCAGCCTCCGTGACGCCCTGGCCTCCACCAGCCAGCGCCGGGGCGCGGGGACGGCATCTGGGAGCATTGTCGGAGGTCTCGGTCCTCTGGCTCCTGCCGCAGCCCTCCTGGTGCTCAGGGCTGGGGGTGTCCTGACACCTTTGAAGGAGAAGCGGTGGGTTAGCACCTCCAGAGGGTTCAAGGCTTCTCCCTCCTGCCTAAGATAGCTCAGCATCTGTGCCCTGTGAGCACCGGTTTTGCTATCAAAACCCATAATTTCATCAATCTCACATTTAAAGTCACGGCCAAGAGACGCAGTGCTCTATAGCCCCTTTCCGCTCTCCTGAGACATCTTGTTCCTGCTTCAAGGCATCACTTAAGTCATCTTTCAAAGACTCAAAGCACACATCAGGCCAGTAGCTTATCTGTGGTAATCTCTACATCTTTTCTTCCCTGTTTGTTCTTTGGAGATTAAATTAGGTCTCAAAGAAAATTCATTTACCTCGTGTGTCTTTTCATTTGACCTAATTGAAATGTCATGGCAAGATACAGGACTTGAAAGCCTAACATATGTGTTTAAGATCAGGGCTTCAGAAGTGCTGGGAGAAGATCATTTGCTTGGTCACACTGAAAACATCAGACAGAAATTTGTGCTAAACCAACCAACCAATTAGCCTCTTACGTTTTTATAGCTAGTAGCAACTTGAACAGCTAAGCAGCAAAACGAAGAGAGCTGAGCCTGAACTTTCTTTCCAGTACTCCTGTGGTTTTCTGAAATCCCAGGCAATGTTATTTACCAATTTTCAATTAAAAAATAAAATAAAACAAACAAATAAATAAATAAATAATCAGAGCAAAACCTCCAGACCCTCCATCATCTGATCAGAGCACCACACAAGTCACTAAGCTGGTACAAGCAAAGACAAAATAATAGAATGAACGCAAGAGAATAGATATATCTATGTATAAAGTAACAGGGAGAGAGGAGGAGTAAGAAAGCACAGAAAATAAAGAGAAGCAGAGTAAAGAAGCCCCCAGATCACAAGGCACAATCCTGTTGCATGGAGCAGGACGAAAAAACCCCTTACCCCTGGGTGCATCCTGGAGCGAGGAGCTGGCAGTGACGGGTGGCAGCGTGCTCTGAAGCCACTGCTCTCGGAGGATTTATCGCTGCCTTTTATCAGAAGAGGATATGAGTGTCCCTCTTCCATGGAGATGTAATTAGGACCTCAAACAAGTTTCCTTCAGCCCTGCAGCTCCCCCTGCGTCAGAGCAGGACTGGAGGGACGGGGGGAGAGGCGGCAGCATTTATCTCAGAAGCATTTAGCCAGGCTCTCAGTGATGCTCGTCTGCCTGCCAGCCCGGGTCTGAGCACACCGAGCCTGCTTCCTGGGGACCCTCTATTCTTTGGGGCAAGCCTGCTCTGTCCCCGTGGAATAACAGTGTGTGGATTCATGGCTGGGAGGAAAGGATAACGTCATTAAATGGCCCTGGGAAATGCATTCTTAAAACAGGCCATAGTCTAGGTCTTGGACCAGCCTCCAGTGACTGCTGGCCATTTTCTCACTGCCCAAAGCTGCTTGGTCCTGGTGCATCTGTCCTCTCCCCAGCTTTGGCTTCGTGTTGCATGTCCTGGAATAGATGCAGGCAGATGTCAGCAGCAAGACCTGCTGCACCCTGGGGATGTTGGGTTAACTGTCATCAGTCACTCGGGGAGCCTGATGTGAAGAAAGAGAGGGGTTGTATCCCCTCTCCCCCAGCAGGCGTGTGGTGAAGGAGCCGCTCCAGAGGTCTGGTGGGGAGAGACTCCCCGTGCGGGTGGGAGATGCTTCTGCAGGATACCCAAATGGAAAGGCAGCAGCTGTGGGTTTTCTGGAGGCTTTTCAGTGAGCTCTGCTTTGCTTTACAACCTTCAAAGGGAGGGAAAAGAGCCGCCTGTCGAACAATCCCCACAGCTGCTTGTACAAGAGTTTCTCCCGTGGGAGGTGGTACAAGCAGCTCCCTCTGAGGGATCGCTTCTCAGCTTGTTTTTCCCTTTTTCTGCTGAATGTTTTTAACATCAGAAAGAGAATAAACTGAGAGAAAGCTCTTCCTCAGAAGGAATATAGAAATATCTGGTTCCCCTGCCCCCAGGCTGTGGCTGGTCCACAGGGCACTGCCAAGCTGCCTTTACCGGTCCACAGTGCAAATCATCACAGGATTTCTAAAACTAAAAGTGTAATGATAAGTGTTCATAGTGGAAGGAAGTATTTTTAAGGCCAAAATCCACTGATCGAGGCCACGACCCCTGGACAGCTGTGGTCCAAACAGTTGTGGTCCCTCTGCCTCTGATGGATGTTGGCAGCAGAGAGCTTCGAGCACAGCCTTCCCCTGCGCTTTTACCCTGCCTGCTTCATCTCCAGGGAGAGGAGCCAGCTATTTCTCAGACTAACAAGGCTGGTTTCCCATAAGCAAAGCTGGATGGAAAATTATATCCATGCATGATTGAGGTACTGCAAATTTTATTTAAAATGTGATCTCTTTTCTTCCATCATTTCTATCTTCTTAAACTTTTGACATAAAGCTCTTTCATTTCTTTTTTAAACCCAAGCTGATACCATCATTCATTCAGGATACAGAGATTGACTGCAGTAAAAGAAAATAAATCCCAAACATATTCACCTTTTCTCTGTTGACATGTAAATCTGCCACCAAAGCTATTTGTCTGGCTTCTGCATGGCCCCAAACTATTGCCAATAACGTGAGAATAGTGCATCCCACCACAGAATTCCCTGGTTGTGCATTACAGCAGAAGCTGAAGCCTTTAAATACATTTTGTGAGCTGAGAATTGAAGACCTAGGCCTGGAAATTACTAAGTATCTGGTGAGTAGACAGCAAATGAGCAGTGCACCACTACCATCTACTGAGGGAGCTCAGAATTGCTCAGCTGTACTTGGGCTTTGTGCAGAAAATACTTCAGACTCTCCTTCAGGTGAAAAGGGGCTTGTGGAGACATTATTGTTGTTGTTATCTCATTCTCTTGTGGGCCCCAAGGTCAGGCACCGTCTCGTTTGGCCGAAGGAGATGCAATGTCGTGATGCTTGCTCTGCAGAGCTGGTGGGAAAGCTTGCTCAGACGTGCTTTGGAAGCATTTCCATGTGCCCGTCAGCTTTTTCCAGGCAGTTCTCTTTGAGTATTTGTTTTTTTAACCATGATAAATGTTTTCCATGATTTTTTTTTTTTTTCTTTCAAAAACTGTATGGAAAAAAAATGACTGTGTTTTGAGGGGAAAAAAAAAAAAAAAAGCAAAAAAAAAAAAGCTTGCAAATAACCCAAAATAAGCGACTATCTTTTTTATTAAAGCAAAGGTGTGGGAGCAATGTTTTTTTTTCCCTAATTCTTCTTTCTCTAGTTAGTCTTTCTCTAATTCTCTTTTTCATTCTTTCTCTTGTTCTTCTTTCTCTAGTACTTCTTTCTTTAATTATTCTTCTTTTTCTTTTTCTTTTTCTTTTTCTTTTTCTTTTTCTTTTTCTTTTTCTTTTTCTTTTTCTTTTTCTTTTT
>CM021786.1:3740233-3774442 GCA_011076525.1 Nettapus auritus | reverse complement strand
TTTTCCTTTTATTTTTCCTTTTATTTTTCCTTTTATTTTTCCTTTTATATTTCCTTTTATTTTTTATTTTATTCCATTTTCCTTTTTCCTCCTTTTTCCTTTTCCTCTTTTTGATTTCCTTTTATTCTTTTCCTCTCTTTCCTTTTCCCCCTTTCCCCCCCCCCCCGCAGCACCCTGGCCAGCTCCCTCCCCCTGGCGGGCCCCTCCCTCCCGTATATGGCCGCATGCGCAGCGCGCCGGGCCCGGGCGGCGCAGGACGCACAAGATGGCGGCGGTGCGGGCGGCGGCGGCGGGCCGGGGGCTGCCCAACGGCGCCGGGTTCGGCGGGGCCCGCGAGCAGGCGGCGGTCCTGGTGCGGGACTTCGTGAGCCAGCCTCGCCTCAGTGAGTGGCGCACGGCCTTCCAAAGGAGGCCGGGGGTCGGGGGGAAGGAAGGAGGGAAGCCGCGGGGCTTCGTGATGTCGCGGGGTGCTGCGGGAGGCGGCTGGGTGCGGGGCGAGCCGGGCTCTGGGACGCGCTGTTTATTTCCTGAACGCTTCCATCTGGTGTAAAATCCAATCCGATCCTTAAAAGCCCTGCCCCCACAAGCCTGCTGCTCTGCTCGTCCCTGTAGTGAAGGCT
The DNA here is from genome assembly GCA_011076525.1 of Nettapus auritus. Lineage (NCBI taxonomy): Eukaryota > Metazoa > Chordata > Aves > Anseriformes > Anatidae > Nettapus > Nettapus auritus. The sequence goes on along the minus strand of CM021786.1, from coordinate 3,773,822 downwards.
TCAGTCAGGGCTGGAGCCGCCGTGGCTTCCTGCACAATTGGCTTTTTGTTTGGCTTTTGCCCAAGCTGCCGTTGCTTTCGTCAGCACGTGGGAAACGCGGTATTTCGGTTCCTTTTGGGTTGTCATGGTGCGGGTTGGCCTGCCTGGGGATGGGGGTTTGGAGTCAGCGGCGAGCTGCTCCTGGGGGCTCGGTGCTGGTTGGTGTCAGGGATGTTTTCTCGGGGTCAGAGCAAAGGGAAATGAGGAAGAAATGCTCACAAGACTGTCATGGGATGAGGCGTGTTGCTCAAGATGATGTTTCCCACTTCTTGCTGTGCTTCCAGCCCTCGCAGGCCATGCAGAGGCCTCTCCTCAGGCTGAGGCCTGTGTCATTCTCCTTGCTCAGGTGAAAGGAGCGGCCCGTTTTGCTTTTGATTAAAGCAATTTTTGTAATATCAAAATCCTGCCGAACAACAGGAGACAAGTGCTAAAACTGAGACAGGGGAGTTCCAGCCTTAGGCCTCCTTGTGTGCCCCATCACCCACTGACCTTATCTGAAGCAGCTTTGATTGTTGCACTTAAGAGATTATATTGCAACAGTTCAAACGCTTTGCTTAGGTGTAAACATGGCTCTGTTGATGGTCAATACAACACAAGGTGTGTGTGCCAAACCTGGGCAATGCAAGGGTGCCTAAGGCAGGTAATTCCTGCAGCTTGGCCTCGGCGGGATTTGGGATCTTTCTGTGGCACCCGTTTCCTCTGCCTTGTAGCGTGACCAGGGATGGGTGCTGCTGTCTTTCGTGTGCTGTAAATGGCTCCACTTGCTCGTTTTTTCCCCCCGGGGACAAGTGATTAACAAACGCTCTGGGTCACTGCTCCCTTGTGACCCTGATAACGCTCTGACTCGGCGTTACTTCTGCCTGGATCAAGTGATGCTGGGGTGCTCACGTGTCCTTGGAGCAGGGCAGGATTTTTCACTGTTTCCACAGCTTTTTTTGCGGTGCTGATAGCGGAGTAATGAATTTTAACTTCTGGGCATGCTGCTACCCTGGAAAGCTGCATATAGTGCTCGTACCTGAGCTGCTGATGTTTAAGGCATGAGCCTAACGCTACACCAGTGAGCTGCGGCCTTGTATCCGGTGTCTATCCTGAAGTCAACACAGAATAGCTCAAGAGTAGGAGGAGTTTGGCTAAAGCAGAGTTCAATTTTTTTAATAGTATAATTGATTGGCCCTTCCTGGGAGACAGAAAAGGCATGAAAAGGTTTCATCTCAGCAGTAATGTTTTCATTGTGCCAGAAAAAAGTGTAACTTAGAAGTTCTGCTGGTCAGTGTTTAAACGCAAGACCTGCTTGCTTGGCTGCTCCCAGGCTTTCATCTGGGTAATTTCAGCGTCATGGGGCAGGACTCTTCTGTGGTTAAAAAAAAAATAAATAAATGATTCTCTTTGTTTTAAAATGACAGCTTTACATTGTAGTGGTGTTTCTGGTGGCAAGGTGAACTTCAACAGCATTCTGATTATCCCCAGATACAGGCTTACATCAATAAACTTGTGGCAGACAAGAAAATGGAAGAATCCTATATCTTAAAGTTACCTCCACTGCTTTGTGAGTAGTGGCAAAATGCTGGCAACGCAGCTCAGCACCGAATCCTTCTTGTGGAGCTCATAATAAGCAGAGAAGCAATGTGGAGCTGGGCTCATAATCTGCAAAACTGTGGCTGGTGATAAGAATGAGACTTTGAGAACTTGATGTGGGATATTTCCAGTGTTTTGAGGAAGTACCTGACTTGTGGCTCTTTCTTCCAGCTTATAAAACTGTTTCGGGTGTGAATGGTCCCCTGGTTATCTTGGATCAAGTTAAGGTAAAGACAAAGATTCTTAATGAAGTTGTTGATGGATATTTTCCAGGATAAGCTGTAAGAGCTTAAATGCAGACTGTTGTGAAATTTGTGAGCAATTTAAATGCTAGATACGCTTTTGACTGTTCAAATAAAAGAAAATAAACACATTGGTATTAAAGCCAAAGACTTGTCCCAGTGCCAGAAGAAAGGGATGAGTAGCTGAAGCTGCTGAGGAGAAGGAAAGGAAACGTTCCAGTTCTACCAAACTCCCCCAAACGTTGTCAAACTTAAATGAAGAAACATATATAATCACTTTGTTCGTGATCTTTTTGTTATAATAGTGCCATTTAAAAGGGAACTCTAAACAGTTTTAATGGATCTTTTTGCTCATTTTCAGTTTCCGAGATACGCAGAGATTGTCCACTTGACTCTTCCTGATGGCACAAGAAGAAGCGGACAGGTTCTGGAAGTCAGTGGCTCCAAAGCTGTTGTTCAGGTAAGACTAAGGACTGTACTGTCTCTGGATGCAACAGAAAAATAATGATGCATTTTTTTTTTGTACTGTAAGTAAAAATAAAAAATAAAAATCCACTTATTCCAAGTGCAAACGGTATGAATAATTTTAGTAGATTGAAAACTAGAGCAGAGAATAACATCTTCTTTTATTTGCACTCCCTCAACGCCCTGATTCCTTTGCAGCTAGATTAAGGGAATCATACTATGTTTGTACAGCGTTAGGTTCAGGATCAGCTCCTCTGATATGTAGATGCAGGTATGTCTTCTAGGCAGCTGTTTCTTGTTAATAACAATTCTTCTTATCTGAAGAACTTTACCCTGTTGGCAAAGGAAAATACTTGAGATCAAAAGAATGGCACTGGGTTTGTTGGTTGCTGCTGATACACCTCATGAATTTTGTTTAAAGTAGGTTTTTATGTCATGTTTTGTACTAGTGAGCTGCTTCTGAAATCCTCTGCTAGCAGGGGACTGCCTTGCTTTTCTTCCCTCCGGCTGATCAAATTCTCAAGCTGTGAAGCAGCATTCCAGTGCATTATTTTGTAAAGCACAACACTACTTTTTCTTGTGCTTTTTTTTCTTGGAATTTTTACAGGTATTTGAGGGAACTTCAGGTATTGATGCCAAGAAAACATCTTGTGAATTTACTGGGGATATTCTTCGAACCCCTGTCTCTGAAGATATGCTTGGTAAGTACTTGTCTTGCTTTGAAGAGTGAACAGACTTACTACCCATTAACTTATTTTTGCAGTAACTTACATTTCTATTTTATTGCTGCTGCTTGCAGGCAGAGTATTTAATGGATCAGGAAAACCTATAGACAGAGGCCCCATTGTTTTGGCTGAAGATTTCCTTGACATAATGGGTATGTTAATCCATTTCTCGTATGGAGTTGCGTCTCATTTCTGTTTTCTAAATATTATAATAGATTTGGTTTTGAACATAGGATCTAAATGTTAAAACGAGTTTAAGTGCAGGTGGTCAAGGTAGAAGAAAGTAACTGTCTTCAGTAATGCTTGAAACCTGTTCGTAGAAGTATATGTAGACTCTTCATTAGATAGCCTTCAGAGACAGAAAAAGTAATAACCTTACAGACTTTTCTGGAAAGCACTCTTACCATTTGCATGAAAGTAGAATGACAAAGTCTTGAGATAAACAAAAGACTCAGATTTGACCAGGTGCATCTAAAGATTTGTGAGCGTAAAGGTGTGATTTCTAGCTTTTAATGTGAACTTTAAATCAGTGATAGTTTGGTCAAGCTTCAAACATGTATATGGAATAATGTGTGTTCTCTAAAAACTAAACAGGTCAGCCAATTAACCCCCAGTGTCGAATCTATCCAGAAGAAATGATCCAGACTGGCATTTCTGCCATTGATGGTATGAACAGTATTGCCAGGGGGCAGAAAATCCCAATATTCTCAGCTGCTGGCTTGCCCCACAACGAGGTGGGTATTCAGTGCTGTTCTTAAAACTGCTAAAGCAGTTTGCGTTTCACTGGGGTTAAAAAGTAAGCAAGTTTAAATTCTGCATCAGATATGCAGATGGACTAATAAGCTTTCTCCTTTAGATTGCAGCTCAGATCTGTCGCCAAGCTGGCTTGGTGAAGAAATCCAAAGATGTGATGGACTACAGTGAAGAAAACTTTGCCATCGTGTTTGCTGCTATGGGTGTAAGTCAATATTATTGGAGGAAAATGATGCTCAAGTAATAAGACAGTGCTGCAAGTAGCTGAACATTCTGGGTAGGTTGTGTGTAACTAAACAACACTAAATTGGCTGAGTGGCTGAAAATCTCAAATAGATGGCAGTACTGTAACTGAGTGATTCTTGGGCAGGGTGAAATACTAAACTTTGTCCCTTGGGTGGATTTCTGTAGAAATAATTCATTCAGTTGGGATTGCAGGGGAGTCTTTGTGGTATAAAGAGCTTTGCTTATGGATTAGTAATGAGGTGTTCAGACCTGAAGGATGCTAAAATCTGGTCTGGAACTGATGCTTTAATACTATGATTCAGGTGAACATGGAAACTGCTCGGTTCTTCAAATCGGACTTTGAGGAAAACGGGTCCATGGACAATGTGTGCCTGTTCTTGAATTTGGCCAACGATCCAACGTAAGTTACCTGTATTGGCTGGGAAAAGGCTGAGAAGAGCAAATAAACTGGAAGCCAGAGCGTCACTGTTGACCTGCCAGGTGTCACTTAGGTTGACATTTTGCAGCTAAGTGGAATTTGCAATGCTGGTGCTCCAGTCCGTGCATGTAGCAGACTTTTCAGAGGGTTTTAACGTATATAACTGTTACTTTGCAGCCTTAAAGTACCTGTCCTAAATAGGCTGTGCTGTTCTATTTCAGTATTGAACGCATTATCACACCTCGTCTAGCTCTAACAACAGCAGAGTTCTTGGCATATCAGTGTGAGAAGCATGTGCTGGTCATTCTGACAGATATGAGCTCCTATGCTGAAGCTCTGCGAGAGGTATGCATTTATTAACTCGTATGCTGGGTGTTGGCAGAAAGGGTTCATAGTATAAAGTGAATATAAATTTGTGCTCAAGCTGTTACAATTAGTAATCCTTACAATGTTCTTAAATTAGCCAGTGAGGCTTTTAGTTACTCATTTATTGCCTAGAATTATATTCAGCAGTCAAAAAGCTATTGCTTTTTTCATAGCTAAACTTATTTGACTAGTGGCATTCAGCAGCTTAATAGTTTCTGATTTGCCTTGGCGTCTTGTCTTCTCGTACATAGCTGGGGTGACATTTCTCTTAATAGGGGTTTATGTGGCTGTATTTCAGTATCACCTGTGGGAATAGGTACTTTCAGTGAGTAGTATGGATTAATTAGGGGAGATGGTAGGTCTGTGTGAGTGATCTGGCTCCCTCAAATGCTTCTCTTGACTCTCAGGTTTCAGCGGCTAGAGAGGAAGTCCCTGGCCGTCGTGGCTTCCCCGGTTACATGTACACCGACTTGGCTACCATATACGAGCGTGCTGGGCGTGTGGAAGGCAGAAATGGTTCCATTACTCAGATTCCTATCCTTACCATGCCCAATGATGGTGAGTTATTTTAAAATGTTTTTAATAACTAGCACTTTAAAGGACTCCTTTAGACCAGACTGCCCTATTTCTGATGCACAGCAAGACAGGTCCTGTGGCCTTTAGGTTTTCATTTGGGTAGTGCAGTTGTTGGCTGTCTTCTCTGTATGGTTAAGATAAATACTTGCCCATTTAAGACTTCAGGACTGTTCTCCAGCTCTGTCAGGAGTACTTGCAGCTCTTGCATAAGAGCACTTAGTGACATATGGGGGTACTAACTGATGGCATTTTACTTTAGAAATTATTTAAGTGTTTGAAAAAGCTGGCACGTCACTGCTAAATGAATATAAAAGGTCTGAAAACTGTCAAATTGTTTTTTTCCCCAAAGATATTACTCATCCTATCCCTGACTTGACTGGATACATCACTGAGGGACAAATCTATGTGGACAGGCAGCTGCACAACAGACAGGTGTGTACCATGGTGGTTGGAATCTGTTTAAGATCATTTCTGTTCTTTTTGAAGTATTACTGATTTTTTCTGGGGATGTCTTTTTCTTTCTTCAGATTTACCCGCCTATTAATGTCTTGCCCTCCTTGTCTCGACTGATGAAGTCAGCTATTGGAGAGGGCATGACAAGGAAGGATCATGCAGACGTATCCAACCAGCTGGTATGTAAAAACCCCTTCAGAGAAGCAGAGTCATATTTCAAATACACCTCCTCTCACTACGCAGCCAAACACTTGTGGCACTCCTGAGACTGCTTTAAAGCATTGAGTAATTAATGGGACCCTTGTTTGGGTTTTGAACAGAAATCTTCACATGGGTGCTGTGGAGCCCTGTGAGTCACCTTCACGAGATTCCCTGCAGCACGAAATGTGGGTGCTGTAGGGTATGCAGTAACTGCTGAGAGTGTTCGATGATGTATAAATTCTTCTTTTCCGTATTAAATGTAAGTTGATTCAGTCTTACTGTATTGGTCACTGTGCAATGTGGTAACGATGCTATGTTGGCAGACACAGGAGACTTAGCTATCTGAAGGACCCCAAATGTCATCCTTCCAAATGAGTACCACTTTTGCTGTTAAACTAAGGATGTAGTTTTAGTTACCAAAGTAAAAGCACTAATGTTTCTTTCCCTTGCAGTACGCCTGCTATGCTATTGGGAAGGATGTACAGGCTATGAAGGCTGTAGTTGGCGAGGAAGCTCTTACCTCAGACGATCTTCTTTATCTGGAGTTTCTGCAGAAATTTGAGAAGAACTTCATTGCTCAGGGTAAGTATCTGGTTCAAGAACATCATGGTCTGCATTAACACCTAGAAGGTCTTGTTTGCAGACCTCCCTGTTGGTGAGATACTTTCCTGCCACGTTTCAGTCTGTGGTTAATTTCTGTAGGTCCTTACGAAAATCGCACTGTTTACGAGACCTTGGACATTGGATGGCAGCTTTTGCGAATCTTCCCCAAGGAGATGTTGAAGAGAATTCCTCAGACAACACTGGCTGAATTCTATCCTCGAGATTCAACTGCAAAACACTAGCCACAGCTTCATCTCTAGCTCCTTGCTCTGTGAAATGCTGTTTGTTTTCTTTTTTCATGTGTTGGTGTTTACTTGTTGCCCTTATAATTAAAACCAAGAGTAGGTGACATTTGTGCCAGTGTTCCAGCGTACACTGATACCAGTTTTTAAAATATCCTTTCTTCCAAAGCCTAGGTCTTCAGGAAAACCTTTAGGCCAGCTCTTACAAATGTGCAATAGCTATCACGAAGCATTTTTTTTTCTGAACTGGACCTTTTTTAGACATTTCAAGGGAATGTCTTGAGGATTACCAGAAACTGCAGATCTTTTCTTTCAAACCAGGAGCACGTGGTTTAGAAAACATGAAAGAGCAAATGCGACTTCCTTTGTCCAAAGCATCTGCTCCGTCTGATCATATGCAGTTGCCTTGCTGCTGGTAGAGCAGATGGCACTCTGCTGTCCTGCAGGGTAATAGGTGGAAAGTGTGGTGCACAACAGTATACCTCTCTGAAAAATGCAAGCCACTGTTTTTTAACTGTGGATTAAGATTTGTAGAGGTATGCACGAACTGAGGACACTAGTGGGCACACCAGGCGCTTTTCGACTGATAAAGGGTCGTCTTCAGAGGTCACAGGCTAGTGGGTTGCTACCTGAAGGCAGCATGCTACGGCTCAGTCGCTGAATTAAAGGTTTTAAATTGATGTTTGCAGAGTAAATTTTCTACTTAACTCTTTTTTTTTTTTTTTTTTTTTTAATTCTGGAAATGCCAGAGATGTGTACGAGCAGCTGAGGTATTCTGAAATCAGTAGTGTTCCCCAGCGGGCAAGTCTGCAGGTAATTCAAGGCTTCATGCTGCTACTGAAGGGGATTGTGTGATGTGAAAACTCTTACACCTGACACAGTTGTACTGGGGGGAGGTCAGCTTTTAAAACATTCATACTAAACAATGCAACAGGAGAAGGCAACCTAACGTACGAATGGATATTTTGAATTCTGTTATAAAGCATGCTCTAGGTGGCACTGGGTCCTGAGTCGTGTTTGAAACTCTTGTGGTTTGCACTCCAGGCACCGATTTGGCTAGTCCAAAGAGCTCAGCATTCCCAAACACAGCAGGCTTGGCTAGTCACTTCAGTGTGGTATTTTTATTTTATTTTAAATTGGTTCAGATGAGGCTCAGAGCCCAGTGCTGGCAGGCTTTCGTGCTTTTTTTCCAGGCATAATGTAGTCTAAGCGCTGGTCTAGCTAACCAAAGCATGTTGCACCTCTCCAAATGCCTTCAGTGCTTGTCTGGGAAGGTGCTAACATGACTTGAATGATAGTGTGCTAATTCCAGCTTTCCCTGATGTTTCCTATGTGCAGTTCTTCCTATGATTTGTTCAGTGTTCTCTGTAACTTGGACGCAATAGCAACTTTATTCCAGTGCATTCCACTCTAAAGCTGTGTCGAGTCTATTTTTCTTGAGGTAAGGATGGGAGGTTGGAAGTGTTGGCATGAGAATACTTTAATGTAGAGAATGTCTAAATAAATTAAATATGAAAGGTGTTGAAAAAAACAGAAGTTTTTGTGGTTCTGTGGTTAAAAACAACCTGGGGTCTTTCTGCAGTGGCTAAGATGTCCTTTGTCGCTGAGGTTCCTGTTTACACAAAAATATTTAATCTGCTGAAACCCAACATCTTTCAATTCTGTCTGCAGTGAAGGCCACTTGAGCCACATGCCACGTTATTACTGGAGCTGGTGGCTTCTGGTGAGCAGGATTTGGCTTCCAGCTTCAGGACTGAATGCTTTGCGCTGGCTGAGTGGGCGGCTGTTGCAATCACAATGTGATCCCAGAGTTTCCACATGAATCTCAATTGGTAGTTTGTGCTGCAGGAGGCTGAGAAACCTTAAAAGGCTTCTTGGAAGTGATCTTAGGGGGTATGTTGACTTTACCAAGGGTGAGGGGGAGCTGTGGCCTGGGTAGCTTTATTCTGGTGTTCTGTGCAGACTGCTTAGGGCACGACTGCTTAAATCCCTGGTGCGAGTCCCTTTACATGAATTAACTGCCTGAAGTGTTTCCCTGCTGGAGGCTGGTGAAGGTGAGAGGTTGAGAGCAGTGTGAAAGGAAGATGTGGGATTCTTCCCGATGTACTCCAGAGAGCTGGGGTTAACCCAAGCATCCCTTCCTTTGCTGAACACACACACACATCAAAAACGGTCTGCATCTGGTCGCTTAAGAAATGAGGCAGGAGTGCCTTTCCTTTCTGCTGATGTTGCCATTCATCTTTCGAGAATTGTGCCACGACTTCCTGAGCTGTTCTGACACTGGCTCGGTAAACAAGAGTTTGTTCTGACTGATAAAAGCCTGAGGCTGTCTTGGGTCTTCCCTTATTAACTATTCTGCTATGCTACAGCTCAAGCTGTTGCGTGTGTGGCAGTACAAGAAGTTCTTGGGGGTAGATGAAGACATTACCTCTTTTTTTAAAAAATCATTTAAATGTCCAAGCTGGTTCTGACAGTAGATTTTTCACCAAGAGTGATGCTAAGTTACAGATCCCATGTCCTCACCATTAACAATGGCCTTGTGATCATCCCGCAGCTTGAAAGATGGTGTTTGTTTAAAGCTGTGGAGGAAGAGGAAGGAGGATGTAGTATACTAAACACATGTGATGGCTTCAAAAAAAAAAAAATCAGGACAAAGTCTGGATGCTTTCTACCCACTCAGCAGCTCAGCTTACAGCCCTCCCTCGGGGGAGACCTGTGGTTGAGTCATGTGAGTAACATCATTAGCAGGGGGCAGCACTCCGAGCGCTTCGCCTAGGTTTTGAGAACAGGAGGAAAAGGAGAAATTCCAAAGTCCAGTGGATTCCTGAAATCCTTCGGTGGGTGGCGTGTGCTGGGGACAAAGGTTGTGCAGACATTCCTGAGGGCGGGTAAGCACGGCGCAGCAGGCAGCTGCCTCTCACAAGATACCTGCAAGTATGCATGCACCAGTAATGGGGCTCCTGGCCCTCGCAAGCATTCAGAGCGAAATGAAAGGAATTTTGCCATTATGTTAATATCCCCTGCAATTACGCCCTGCTAACTCGCAGCCCGTGGGAGCATGGGGGAAAGAATGAGAAGCAAGAGGCTCAGCCATGCAGGCGAGACTGCCCTGCCTGTGGCTCCTATGGGCCAGACGAAGGTTTGGGTTGGATGTAATAGCAATGAGGCTCTGTGCTGGGGATGAAGTAGCCGCTGTCTGCAGCATGCAGGAGCACTCTGCTCGCCGGGAGAGGCTGCGGTGGAGCACGGCAGCCACGCAGCGGCACTGCCTGCCCTGCCTGGGCCAGTGGAGAGGGGACGGAGCCAGCTGCTGCCTGCAGCTCCTGCACCAACCCCGTTACTGTGCTTCCCAGGACAGGGCTGCTTCGGGTCCTGCATCACCTGGAAATGATGCTTTTTTTTTTCTATTAAATATTTAGCAGTGCAAGAAGTGCTTCAGAAATTATAATGCTTGCTGGAAGCAACACTGAAGCAGCGGTACTTCTTAGCTTAGCCAGCCACTGACTGTAAATGCAGAGTTTCTGAACAGGGCTTGTGTGTAACAGGGCCGGTTCTGGTTTTGTGAGGTCAAGGGTTGTGCTTTCAGACACACAACCAGCCTGCCAGGGCTCTCCAGATCCTACCTGGGGGAGCTAATTCATGTTTGCTTGCTGTTCTCTGTGCCGAGATGGCCGAGCACACCTGAGCCTGCTCCCTGCTGGCTCTGGAGGCACAAAGCCAGGCAGAGAGCTCCGTCTTCCTCCCAGCTCCGGCTGCTGGAGATGTGGCTGCCAGCACGGGCACAGCATTGCCATGACCTGTGCTCGCCAGTGGGTCCCTTGGATTACAATAGCCTGTCCTGCAGGTAGCGAACAGCCCAAGCTTGGTGCGGGGCCCTGCGAGAGGGGAAGGACAAAAATAGCTTCAGCTAGCATCAGCCAAAGGCCCTGGGAGCAGGCTGGGGCTTGCAGCTCGGCTATTTTAGCATGGTGCTGGGAACATGGCCCTTCCTCCAGCTGAAAGGGAAAGGAAAGCAAAGGGCACTTGGATGGGGCGTCCCCCTGCGAGCCACCATCGGGCTCCTGTTTGAGTGGGGACAAAGCCTCTTGGGGCACCCTGACCCCAAGACAAATGGGGACGAGGGGCTGCAGTTGGTGGCACTAGCCACAGAAATGAGCATAGAAATGGAAGTGTCCCCCCGCGTGGACAAGCTTCCCTCATCCCCAGAACAATGCTCTCTGCCAGCTCTCCTCCTGCTCGCCCCACCGAGGGCCAGGGAGCAAAGGAGACCTGGGCACGTGGCATCTAGGATCAACACATCCCCGGGGGGTGAGAGCTTTAGAAACCCCACAGAGGGAACAGGGGTTTGGGCCGTCTGCAGGCACTCTGCCATGAGGCCACATCCCCCGACACGGCACTTAGCCGGGTGCTGAGCAAACAGCAATATTTCACCTCACGGAGACAGCAGGTACGGTGCTCAATGGGACGTGCTGATCTCACAGCTGCCGCCCTAGTGCGTTTACACAGTGTTTTCCTTTTTTTTTTTTTTTTTTTTGTTTTCTGAGTAATGACTAATGAGGACTGCCTGGGGGTCTTATCCCCCCTCCGCCGGCTGATTTCGGCCAGTTGGGTCCCTCGGAGAAGCACACGACAGCTGTCGTCTGGTTCAGGAAGGGAGGAGAGCAAACATTGGACGCGTTTCCCCCACCCTGCCCCTTGGGTTTTTCAGCCCGCCTGGCAGATGCAAGGCAAGGGCTGGTGGGGAGAGCTGCTGCAGGTTATTTGCACATCAAAAGCAGCTTTGCCTCCGACCCTCCGTCGCCCTGCGTGCACAAGGTGGCTCGCTTTAATTGCTCTTTCAAAGGCAGCTCTGGTCCTGTCCCTGCTGAGATTTTGGGACCGACTCAGCTCCCCCCCCCCCCCAGCCAGAAACTGGTGCGGTGACACCGGGGTGTTAAGAGAAGATGCAAATCAGCTTTCCTCTGTCTCCAAGCTTATTTGCATCCGCTGATTAGTTCAACAGCTAATTCAGACTCCTTCTGTTGATGGTTAGGCTGGGGCAGCTGGAGCAGTGCTAACGCAGACCAGGGAACCCGAGTGCCTGTGGGGCGATGCAGGAGTTATTGGTGCTTCTCTCCATGTGCCCTCATTTCCTGAGCCAGCTGCACCCTGTGCTTGGTGCTTGACACCCCGTTGCTGCCCTGCTCGTATCCAGCAGAATGGGATGGGAAATGGCTTTACCCATATCACCAGGGCTTTGTGCTCCTTCCTGCACTCCTCCTGGGCATGCAGCAGTGGGGGTGTCCTGGCCATGGCTCTGTCTGCTATTTGGCTCTCCCTGCAGTCCCACAGCACCCTAACACAACCCCACAGGGCCCTGGTGGGTGCTGCTGCCCTGCTCCTGCTGCCGCCTGAGGCAGGGGATGCTCCCAGCCCTCCTGCAGGGTTGGCACAGCCTTTTTCTCACCAGCACCTTCCTCACACAGCACAACATTGGGACAAAGGTGGCCCTGTTAAGTCCCCACAGTGCTGCCCTGTTGTGTCCTCCGTGGGCTGGGGATGTTCCCTGGGATAATTTAGGATGAGCTGGGACAGCAGCTGGCCCGGGGGCTCCTCGCTGCTGCTGCTCTAAACCCAAACACGAGGATAAGCCCGGCTGAGCCGGCGGCACCCGGAGGTGTTTTGCAACAGAAGGTGCTGCTCAGGGAAGAGCGGGCTCGCACGCACGGCTTTCTATCTGCTTTCTCCTCAGCAGTTTTCAAAGGCTCTAAAAATAAACCTGCCTTGCGCCCCAGGCAGCGCCAGCGATGCCAAGGTTTCCCTGGAAAGCGGGGCTGGGGCTGGTACCGGCCGCGGTTTTGGGGCATGGAGCAGCCCGTGCGTGGCTCAGGCCCTGTGGGAGCAGCCTGGCGAGTCAGGGCGAGTGGTGCTGCCTGCAGCTGGAGTCCTCCCTTTGTTTTGTGCTCCCATTTTTGGGGGGGAAAACAGTGTTAAATAGTCAAAACATGCTCCAGCTTTTGCAAAGGTGTTTTCCCTGTATCTCTCCGTAATTGTTTTCTCTGGCTCCATCGCTGGGGAGGGACAAAAATTGACCTGTCTGCAGCCCTGCGAGGGTGAGGATGGGACGTGAGGGGATTATCTCCTCCTTTCCAACACCCCCGCGCTCACTCGCTGCTTTGCCATGCATGGGTTATCCCGGCTGCAAAGCAGAGATAACACTGCTTGCCCATGTGGGAAAGCACTGGAAGGGCTGGAAATGAGCAGGGCCAGGTGCAAGGATGTCCCCAGAGGGGATCGTGGTGCCTGCTGTGATAGATGGTGCATTGATCGGGGGGTGACGTGCCCTGGAGAGGGGCATGGAGAAATCTGGGTGCTCACCGGTGGCAGAAGCACTCTGACCGCCATCAAAGCAGGCACTCGGAGAGCACAAGGTACGTTTTAAAAAATTTTATTTATAAATAAAACCATAAAATTACCAGTAGTTTACATCAGTCACCAGAAATAACATCCAAAAAAAAAAAAAACAAACAAACAAACAAAAAAAAAACCTGCAGAAAAATAATCATATGTACAGGCTGCGGCCGTGGGGCAGGGCAGCCGCTACTCACACCGGGGAGCGACACATCTGCGATGCATACGGTCACACACAGCGTTGTGCAAAGGCAGCACGGCGACGCCTCCGGGCGATCACATCGTACAGCGCTGGCTGCTGAGGACACAGGAATGGGGTGACGGGGATGGGGATGGGCAGGGATGGGGCTGGGTGGCTGGGCAGGGCTCTCTGCTCCCGCCTGTGCATGTTTGGCACGGAAAAAGCTCATGGGAAAGGGGCTCTGGCTCGGATGTAGGGGTGTGCGGCGGGGACAGAGCCGCTCGGGGCAAGGATATGGCTTGGGTGATGCAGAAAATCGCAGCTGGAGAGGAGCTGGGTGCAGAGCGGGGGCGTTAGGCACTGGGAGCCATCCCTTGTCCCCTGATCTTTTGGCTCTCCAAAACTGGCACAGGGTGGCTGTCCCGATGCGGTGGCCATCCCGAGGTGGTGGCCATACCTGCCCTGCATCCAGAGGGCCAGATTTGGAGTCTGGGGTTTGCTCTTCTCCAGCAAGCCATGGCTTGGGCTCAGCAGGGACATGCCGGGGCGGTACGGAAGGCACAGACTGGTTTCTGTGTGTTGTGTGTGCTGGCTGGCTGGAGCGGGGCACTGAGGGGCACTGAGCTGGGCTGTGGGCATACCAGAGGGTCCCTGTGCTCTGCAGCGGGGATGGGGGGCTTCAGGTGAGGATATGGGGATGAGGGACGTGTGGGTGCATAGTGGTGGTGGGTGGGAGGTGATGCCGATGTGGGTGTTGGGTGTAAGGGGCTTGGTGCTCGGTGTTGGCTCAGCCTGGGGCAGGAGTGACTGCTGTGACGGGAGAATAGGGGGAAAAAAATCTGCATTTTTGGTTGCTGCAACTCTAAAAAGATACAGAGAAGGCGGGAAGCATTTAATTCTGGATTTTCTTTAAAAATAGAAATCCCTGCTGATTTCTGGCTACTTCCACCTTCTGCTCCCTGAAGCTGGAAGGCTTTTTACTTCCTGAGAGGCACCTCTGGAAATCGGGCACCTCTTGGCAGGTGCCTCGGGTGAGCTGATGGCTGTGAGTCCCTCCGGGAGCTGGTGCTTCCCCCTGTGCACGGGGCACACCGAGGGTCGCTCCCGTCCATGGGTGCAAATCAGTGCGTGCATGTGTGCAGGGTCCTTCCCGAGGCACTGCAGGAGCTGGAGGACAGGAGGAGGGGGTCAGGGCTTCCAGCCTCAGCTGGGACACATGGGCTGGCTCCGTGGCTCCCAGTGTGCCCAACATCAGCTGATGAAAGATAAATAACTCGAGAGCAGCTCCGTGCTTTCCCCAGGCTGTGGCGGCGATGTGCTGGGGGCTCTTTCCTCTTGAAGCTGGTGATGTCCCCATCCCCAGAGCCGTGCCACCGTGGGGGTCCTGCATCATTTCGTTACCCGAGCATTTGCTGCCCTGCCCGCCCCTGTCACCAGCTTCTCGGTCCTACTGGGGGGCAGGGGGGAGGCGAGGGGGGCTGCTGGCACGTCACCATTGGCACGAGTGGCTTCTTCACCTCTGCAACACGACAGGCAGCGGCGGGCACGCCGCGGGGCGACGCGGGGAGGGAGAGGAGCTGGCCAGGCCGCCAGCTCCGCTAATAAATACATGGCTCATCTCAACTGTACAAGGAGGAGAAGGCAGACCCGGGTCAGATCTCGGTGGCGATGATGTCCTCGTAGGGGACATCGGCGCCGGGTATGTCCAGCTCGATGGGATCCTTGCCATCTTCCCCTGAGGCGAGCTGCTGGAGCATCTTCTCCAGGTTCTGGTTCCTCTTGTACATGTGCAGGTAGCTCTGCTGCAGCTGCTTCTGGTAGTGAATCACCTTCTCCTTCTCCTCCTTCCACGTCTGCCGCTCGTGCTGGAAGCCCGAGGTCATCTGCTCGTTGTTGTCCCGCTCGGCCTTCAGCTCAGCCCTCAGCCTCTCCACCTCTCCCTGAAGGGCCTGAGCATCGTCCGCCATGGCCTGGCATGGCCTGGCCCCATCCCGGGCCTCGCTCAGCTGCTCCTTGAGGACGGCCAGCTCCGTCCGCAGGTCCACAATCTCCTGCTCCAGCAGGTTCACCTTCTCCCTCAGCAGCTCGGACTCGTTCTTCTTGCGCTGGAGCTCGTTCTCGCACACCTCCAGCTCCATGGCTTTGGTGCGCAGGGAGCCCTCCAGGTCCTGGGTCTTCATCTCCAGCCCGTCCATCTTGGCCCTCACCTCCTTCAGCTGAGCCTTCAGGCTGAGGATCTCGGAGGTCTTGGTGTTGAGCTCGGTCTGGGACTCCTTCAGCTGCTGCTTCAGCAGGGAGATCTCCCCCGACTTCTGGCACACCTGTGGGCAGGGAGGTGGTTTAATGATCTTTTCTCAGTGACACACAATCACTAAGAAAATTAAGCTTTGGCATGGGATGGGAGGATTTACTGCTTTTTAATAAATGACCACAGCAGGGCCAAGGAGTTCCTGTCTGTCCGTGGGAAGGCAGCCTGGAAATCCCTGTGCTGGAGGTTGGAAGCATTAAGTTACTTTAATGACTGAGATTTTTATTATTATTTAACATAGTAGTTTTTTCCTCATATGATGTGAGGTGCTGAGGGGTTAAAGGGGCAGTGAGTCACAGCTTAGAGCTGTCCTGTGACAGATTGGGTCTCTCCTTGGCTTAAATACCTACCTCCTGGGTATGGAGGGTGCATGGGCTGGGTGCATGCCCCCCCTGCACTGCTCAGCCCCCCCATGCTGCTAAAGGCGTGAGTATAAAATGGGGAAGAGCTGCTGGTTTGCTGCTGGTGCTGGAGCCATCTCCTTCCCCGAGCACCCTTTGCTGTTGGCCCTGTCCCGGTGCCACTTACCTCCCACTGAGTCTCCTCCAGCGCCGGGGCAAAGCTGGTCTTCTCCTTCTCGTAGGACCTCAGCTTGGTCTCCAGCAGGTTTTGCTCTTTCAGCAGGTTCTCCAGCTCCTCCCGGAGCTGCTTCTTCTCTTGCTGCAGCTGGAACACCTGGAGGTGGAGGACCTGCTGCGTCCGCTGGGTTTTCTGCGAGGTTTGCTTGAGCTTGCTATTGCATTTCTGCTTGAGGCCCTCCAGCTCCTCCTTGCAGCGCCGCTGCTTCTCCTCGTAGGCCTGGCAGGAGCTGATTTCCTTCTCCTCGAAGCTCAGCTGCAGCTCCTGCAGCTCTCCCTCCCTCTCCAGCAGCTTCTGCTCCAGCTCCTGGATGGTGGACTCGTCCGTGGAGATGGGCGATCGGATGCAGGTGGTCTTCTCGGTGGCGTGGTGGTGGGGGGCTTTGCCGGGGTTGATGATCTTGTTGCCCCCATCGGAGAAGGACATGGCCTTGAGGCTCATCATGTTGCTGTCCTGGATGACGGCGCACTGCATGATGTTGTGTGCTGAGCCCCCGAAGCGGCTGATGGGCCCCAGGGGGGCGACGAGGGGGTCGAGTTGGTAGCTGCTGCTGGTGCTGTGCGTTGGCAGGCTGGACATGGAGTTCCTGCCCGAGTCGGACAGCCCCCCCGAGCACGGCACCGGCTTCAGCTCCTGCTCTTTGCCTTTGTCTGGGGGGTGCAGCTGCTGGGGAAGGTGCCCCCCATTCTCTGGGGAGGAGTGGAGGATGGCGCCGGAGCGGGGCAGCACCGGCTTGAAGGCGGTGGGTCGTGCAGTGGGTTTCTCTGCACCCTGTGGGAAGAGCAGAGTCCGTTGGGACAAATCCATTCCATGTAACCTCTTCTCCCCGGTCCCTTCTGCCTCCCCCCCAAGCACAGAGACCCCCCGAGGTGCAGCCTTATTAAACAACCCATCAACAACCAGCCCCATGCACTTCCCCACCCCATAATTGCAGCCCCCATGGGGCAAGGACCCACATATCTGGGACACCCTCTCCCCTACTAACCACGTCCAGCTGACCGGGGAAGGGCATCAGCTTCTGCGGTGTGGGCGTCCCGAAGTCCACGCCGCTGGTGCCGGCTTGGCCGCCCAGTTCCCCGCTGGCGAGAGAGGTGTAGTCCGGGCGGTGGGAGCCGTGCGCCTTCTGGCTGACCTTGATGTAAAAGAAGTCCTCATTCTTGCTGCTTTTGGAGCTGGATTTGTGGCTGGAGTCCTGGGAGAAGCCGAAGCGGAGCAGCCCGTCCGAGTACCTGTTGAGCTTCTTCAGGTGGGACGACTTGCGGAGCTTGTACTGGGAGGCTCGGCAGTGCTTGCTGTGGAAGCTGTGGCCGGAGATGAGGCTACTGACGCTGCCCATGCTGCTCCCGGACGGGGGGCACACGGCAGGGGGAGCAGGGCCCGGCGGGGCGGCGCACTGGGGGGGTGTCCGGGCTGCGGGCAGAGCCGGCCGCTGCTGCAATCATAGCAAAGATCTCGCTGCGCCCCGGAGCGGAGGTCCTGCAGAGGAAAAGAGAAGGGTGAGCAAGGTGTGTGGGGGAGGACGGGTGGGATTCTGCACCCCCGAACCAATCCTGCATCCATGGGCCGAGCAGGATCGGTGTTGATGTGAGTGCATGCGTGTTTGGGTGCAAGCTGGCACAGGCAGCTGGAAGGGCTTGTGCAAAGGGTGTGAGTGCAAAGGGAGAGGGATGCTCACAGTGGGGCTAAAGGAGGAGCAAGGCTCAAACCTGCACATGGGGACAGCTCCAGGAGCCTCCCCAAGACCAGCTGGCACCCACTGTGGCACCATGGTGCCTCCTGCCCCATGCCCGGGTGCTGGCAGGGGGCTGCAAGGTGCAGGGGCACACCAGGAGCCTCGTGGGGCTGCACAGCAAGCCCTGAAAATAAGGAAAGGGATTTGTAGAGATCTTTGGTGCTTGTCAAGTGCTGATTTCAACACTCGCTTGTGCCCTGCTGGATGGATGTGGTCTCCTGACAGCCACGCTCAGCGCCAGGAGATGCAGTCACAGCCACTCCTGCAGCAGCCTCTGGCTCCTGGATTTCTCTCCAATTTCCAGTGCTCCTCTTAACCTGCCTGAAAAGGGATGCTGTGAGGCTTAATTACGCTTAATGCCAGTGCAGCACTTAAGACGAGAGGAGTTGTGTGTGTGCGCTGAGCGCTGTGATTACGGTTCGGAGGTATGCAGGGCTCTGCATTAATTCTCTTTGTTAGTGGGGGGAGAGAAAAAAATCCCAGCTCCTGGTGGCCTGTTCACTGCTCTGCTCCTGGTGTCAGGAAGATAATGGAGATGCACCTTCCCTCTGGGTAATTAAAGGGTGAGGTGGGGAGAAGGGGGATGAGCTGCTGGTAGGCAGAAATTAGAGCACAATCAAAGCAAGCTAAATCCAGGTTGCATAGGAAGCTGGGAGAGAAAAGGGGAATTGTTTGGTGGCTGAGTCACCTGGGGAGGGTGAACAATCGGAAACCTCCCCCTGCCTGCTAACTGCTCAGTGCTGCTGGGCTCTGCACTGGGGTGCTCAGCACCCACAGTATGGGGTCAATGGCATGGGTTGGGTGCTGCCTGCTTGTACCCTGTAGCGGCATCCTGACATCCCTGGGGAGCTGCTCCCATTTTTTCCCCAGTTTCCTCCTGTCCTGACTTTGTGTCAGGATCCTATGCTGGCTCCTCTGCACCCTGAGCAGGACAACTGCTACCTGTGCTCATCCCTCAGCTTTATTTGTTTTCTTTTCCTCCATGCCCTGAGGACCCAGATTGATTAAGTGTCAAGCAAAAGTCCCAGAAAGACAGAATATCCGCTTTAATCCCTAAATCCATTTTCGAGAGATTAAGAGAAGCCAGCAAGGAGCGGGGTCTGAGCTGCTGCTATGTTAAAAGTGATCGATGACTTCGGATTCATTCATTTTTACAGGGTAAGAGGCGTAATGTGCACAGAGGGGGAGGAAGCGCTGCAGGGAACAGGATAATTGGCACAGAAGGCTGCTCCGCCGGCGTGTTCCCGACACCGTGCCTGTGTGTATCTGCCTGCCGAAGAAAAAAGGCAGTGTCACAGCACAAAAGCTGCCAGCTCTCGCTGTGGCATCTCGGAGACAGCGTTCAACATGTGTGAGCCAGCGAGGGGAAGGCAGCGGTCTATTCACGCACACTGGTGGCAGAGGTGTCAGGGAGCTTGGGTGCCCTATGGCGCAGGTCCTCAGCTCCTGAGCAGCTCTGGTGCCCCTTGGGCTGCTGCTGCCTTGATTTTTATTTATATTTACATATATTTTGTTTTTTTGGATGCCTGCAGAAGATGGGAGAAGTGCTGGGGAGGGAGAGCTGGGACTTTCCAGTCTCTTGGCAGGAGGCGTTTCAATCAATCCCAGCCCTCCTACGCATGCCTGGGAGGGCCGGGCACGTCTTTTTCTTCTCCTTCCCTCTTTCGATTTAAAAATGAGCACTTTGAAAGCCGTGGAGGAGTTGGCATTCAACTGCACTGTGTTAGCAGAAAGCAAAAGGTGCTGGAGGCAGCGGGGCTGGGAGCACAGCAGCATACCGGACGAGCAGAGGGCACGTGCTGCTGCTCCCAGAGGGGACTGGATTTGTCCCCTGCCTTGCTCAGCCTCCGTGTGTTCTTGTGGCTTCCCCTGCGTCAAATCTAGTGACCGTGTGACGCTACAGGGAGCCAGATTGGTTTGCTGAGCTGACTGAAATCTACTTGTTATATACGTATAAGCATGAATATATACGCATGCTTTTTCAACGAGAGGGGAAAAAAATGAGCGGCGTCCCACATTCCTTCCCAAATCCAATCATGCCTGCCCTGCAATCATGCGCAGGAGAACAACTCTCCCCATTGCTGCCCTTGTTGCAGGAATTTAATCTTATCTCCTCGCAGCACAGCTCCTTTGAAGCCTTTCCCTCTTCCTCGCAAAGTTTTCACAGGCAGTTCCTCTCTCTCTGCTCTCCCCAGCCAGGTCACCGTAGCGGGAGCCTTCGTTTCTTTCCCTCCCTGCTGATCCTGTTCTTCTCCCCCTGGTATGTGAGAGCTTCCTTCTCCCCTGCACCCTCTCGCCTACTCCTTTTCCCTTCTGCATTATTATTCATCGTTTCTGTGCAGATGCACCCACACATTTGGGTGTTTGTTGGGAGCTGCACAGATAACACAGCGGCAGCAGCAGCTGCCAAGAGCTGGATCCAGGAGCAGTCTCCTTCCTCTTTCCCTCGATGGCTGCCAGGTGATGTGCCCTTGTTTTGCTCGGCGATTTGGGTCTTTGAGACACTAAGAATGTGGCCCCAGGGGAAAAATGTGGGCATTTTCATGGGGAAAAGCCACGCACGTGCTACCTGGAGCATCTGACTAAACGGTTTTATGAAGAGGCGGCTTAATCCAAAACTTGGAGAGCAGCAGCCCCACTGAGCCGCGTTTGGGATCTGGAATCAAAACTGGGATTTGCTGGATTAACCAGGACCCCACGTCCTCGATGCTGGTGAACACCAACCCAATGAGAGGCTGTCCCGGGCTGTGCGGGCATCCCCGTGCCTCTGCTCAGGCTTTCCTGCTCAGCCCTCACTCCCTGTACCCTCCTCCAAACCTTCTCAGTTCGGTCTCCAAAGAAATGGCATCAACGAGGTTTGCAGACCCCCATCGGCAGCACGACCTTGCCCCCACCCCGTAATCTTCGCCCTAATGGCGCTAATGGGAATGAATTCGAACGCCGCCCAGGCAGCCGCCGTCCTCGCGGTGCTCAATTGTGGCTCGGTGCCGGCGCAGGGCCCCATTACAAGGCTTTCATTCACTCCGACTCATTGTCCCCCACTCATTCACTGACATTCATTGGGATCATTTTGATCGGAGGCAGCGGGTGAATTGAATCGGGGCTCACAAAGCGCGCACCATGTGTTCTGCCCTGATTTGCCATTAGCGGAGGGGGACACTCCAGATGAAGAATAACCAGCCTCAATTACATGTTACATCCACTCTAATAGCCCGGGAGTCCATCACACTTAATGTTATTTCAATGAACACTGAGAGAATTCACACCCCCTGGCTGGGGCTTGTTAGAGGAGCCAGCAGTGGGTTTGGCAGAGCTTCGGGTGGGCTCGGTGCCAGTGCGGCAGTCGGAGGCTGTGCCGTGCCTGCCAGTGTCCCCTGGCAGCTGGGCTCTTACCGGGATCCCGCTCAGGCCCTGGAGGTGAAGGTTCAATTGCTCAACGGGGAGAAAAGCAACAAAAGGGAACGTGTACCCGTTTTGAAACCCAGCAGCAGCACCAAGCGGTGCCTCCTCCTGCAGGAGAATGGCTCGGGTGTCCCTCATTCCGCAACCCTAATTACTGCCAGCCTTGCTGGGAAAGCCAAAATATCATTGCTGAATTCTGCATCTGCTTTGGAAAAAGCTCTAAGGAGCTTCATGCACCCGTGTCCCATCCGGTTAAGGCATCTGGAGAGGGAGAGCTGGGTCCTGAGCTGGGGCAAGCCGACAAGCGGCCTTCATGGGTGAGCAGGGCAAAGCGGCGCTGTGAGGTTGGCTTAAGCTACGTTTGGGGAAACCAGTGCTAGAATAAGAGGAATTTCTCAAATCGACAATGAATCATATTGGCAGAGCGAGCTTCAGAGGATATTGACTCAACGCCCGCTGTGCAGAGCTTCCTTTCATGCTGCGCGGGGAAACCGCCGCGTTTCCCTCAGCAGGAGCCGTGGCCAGGCAGGGAGGCTCCTGGCCCTGCCCGGGGACGATTGCACAACCTGCAGAAAATTGGGGCGAATCAGCAAAAGCCCGCAACTTCAATTCCCTGTGCTCCTGCAGAGCCTCGTGCTTCTCCTGCAGCAGATGTTTATCGGACAGTTGGCCCAAGCACAAAGTAACAGCACGAGCAAACGCGCGGGATGCAAAAAGCAATGAGTTATTCTTGCTGCCTCCCTAGCCTGAGAGGGATTCAGAAGTGAGACGGACCAGGCATGGGGACATCAGGGCATGGGGACAGCAGGACATCGGGGTATCGGGACATCGGGACATCTCCATGCTGCTCCAGGAGCCTGGTCCTCTGCTGGCCCTGTTCTTGCCAACCTGGTCTGTTGCTCTTCTCTGTGCTCCTTGTGCCATCCATTTCCACTGATGACCTCAGGTCTGCCCCCATGTCCCCATCCCTCAGCTCAGACCAGCACCCAAACGTTTCTCACCCTGGTTTAGGTTAAACCCAGAACCCTCCAGCTCAGGGCTGCGCTGCCTTCCTACATGAGCTTATGGCAGGGAACCAGCTCCCAACCTTCTCCTGCCACTGTGTGAAGGAAAACCACCTGTGGCTCCTGAGCTACCCGGAGCTCCTCGCGGCTCCATCCTGCTCCTTGCACAGATTTCGGCACCCGTCAGTGATTCAGCAGCCGAGCGCAGCAGCACCCACGCAAGTCAGATCAGTCATGCTCCCGGTACAAAGGGAACACTTGTACGAGACGCGGTTAAATATTCCTGGGCTGGGGAGAAAGATCTTTTCAGCTTACTTCAGAGCATCTGGCTTTTCCCATTAATGAGCAACTAATACTGCAATTAAAGCCCTGCTAATTGGAAACTCGGAAAAGCTCGGGGGGTTGTCTCCTGCAGGTTTGCTGCTCGCTGGGGCACACCTGGGCACGGCCACCTCCTGCAGCCCGGGGATCAGCACCCTGCCCGCGACAGGATCAGCTCCGCACCGAGGCTCCTTCTGCTAATAGGGCAACTTTTTGGGAAGGGTTTTTGCATCCTGGGAGGATCGTGCAGGCGATCTCATCCCTCTCTGCCCATCCCCGCCAGGCTGGCAGGTGGGAAACGGCCACTCCGTGCCTTGGGGGGGGGCATCGCCTCCCCGCCACGGTGCTGCTTATTTTGGGAACCGTCTGGGGCTGGCAGCTGGTGCTGGGGTGGGTGACAGCTGAGCCCGGCTTTCACTTGGGATCTGGCGAGGCCCCTTCTCGCGCGTCTATTTCCGACCCTGTAAAACACAATCTGCCAGGGTGTGAGGATTTGGGGGGGCGGGGGGCAGCCAAAAAGGATGGTTGCGAGGGGCTGGAGTGCTCGAGGCAGATTCAGCGGCTCCGTGCATCGTGCAGGTGCCTCTGAGAGGGGCTGGGGGCTGCAGGCACCGTCCCCTAATGCCTGTGGGGTGCCCAAGCTCACCGAGGGGCTGCAGCCCCCGGTGTCCTACACGTCTCCCACGTGCTTTCATCAGGGTCTAGCTGATGCAAAGGGTCCAGCCAAAAATAGCAAGAACTTCACGTAACTCGAGATGTGCCCTAGATACTTCTCCTCCCGGCTTTCCGCTTCCACAGGCTTTGCACGTCCCTTCTCCTGTCCCCTAATTACGGATGGGGCAGTAACGAGGGATGGGGAGCCCGTTCCCCCCAGGTGATGACAAGGTGGAAATGCCACAGGTTTCTTCCACGAGCCAGTCCCTCCCCGGCTGCCACAAAACACCCCAAGTGAGGCTCTTTCTGCTGCAGCCCCCTCCAAGAGCACACGGAGGAGAAGCATCCTCTCCGTGCACAGGGGAAAATTTAGAAGTGGAGCTGCGGGCTGCCATGGAGACGGGGCTCCGCTGGCAATCTTCTCGCCTCTTACTGCCTCCCCCCTCTCCCAGGCGGTTGAGAAGCAGCCAGGAGCATGGCCCTCGTTGCTCCTGCCCTCGAGGTAGGACCTGATTGAGCCGAAGCTCTCCGGGTCAGGTCCATGCCCAGTTTCACAGCGCCCGGGCTCCAGAAGGGAGCCAGGCGATATTTCGGCACTGTCCTTCCCCGTTTGAGGTACCAGCTGTGCCGTGATGTGCCTAAATGCCGGGTATTTTTGTACCCTGCATGATGCTCCGCCAAGAGGGAGCTGAGAAAAGGCAACTTCTGCCTGTTGATGAAAAGCTAGGCTCGGTCCCTGCCGTGCAAAGCATCTGCTGTGCTGCCGCTGCCTTCTCATCCTCCCTCACCTCCTTCTCTTGCTCTCCAGAGCGCTACAAGTCCTCAGCCCTGCTCTGCTCAGCCAGGCTTCAGTGCAGCAAGCCACAGAAGGGGAAAAAAAAAAAAACAAAAGGCAAATTCAGTTCTTGCTTCCTATTTCCCTCCTCCTCTTTTTTTTTCAGCCTTGGCCCGTTGCAAACACCACCCCTTTAATGCCTGGCTGCCAAACGGAGCGAGTGTTTCCGAAGAGAAATGTGCATCAAAGTTGCAAGGAATATTCAATTAACCTTTGAACGAGATTGTCCATAACTGGCTTATGGAGATGTCATTTAATTGTTTAAAAAAATAACACGGGTGCTTGCGTTTTGGGGCAGTTTGTTGGTACGGTTCTGGTTTTGCTGCTGTTACCACCGGAGTCTCACTAAAAGGCGATTAAATACTGACATGCTCCTTCCAACGTCTGAGCTCCAACCTCTGACATCCTTTCCTTTGCTTGTGCAATATGGCCAGCGGCCACATTTATCCCTTCTGCATGCAGGAAAACTCAACAAATGCCTTAGAAAATGCCGGTGGAGGAGAGGAACTCCGCTTGTCCAGGGCGAGAGGTTCGGAAGAGGAGGATAAATAATTGCAGAGCCCCTTTTGCCAGGAGGGGAGCAGGCACATGCGGTGCTACCCTCTGCTGGAAGGAGCCGGCTTGCTCGGAGGCCTGAGGAGGTGAACGAGATCCCCGTCCAGCCCTGGAGGAGAACTCTGCGTGCGAGGAAGAGGAAGAGGAAGGTCTGAACTCTACTGGTGCCCTGACACCCCAGCTGCACAGCGGGGCAGGGATGGGGCTTGCAGACAGCTCTGGTGCAATCCCAGCCCTGCTTGAGCCACGGGGTGCCCCCTGCCCTGGATTCTGCTCTCCAAAACCAGGCAGTGGCCACGCGTGCGCACGTCCGGCACTCCCCAGCACCAGCCTGCCGAGCATCGTGCCCGAGGGGGGCTTCTCTTAGCGTCAGCGTGCGTAAAAACCCACCGCCAGCGAACAACCCCTGCAGGAAAGCCTCGGTGACCCACGTGCCAAATCTTTGTGCATTCCCTGCTATTTTTAACTAATCCCTAATGGCAACCATCCACGCAGGTCCTGCCCACCCCTGCCTCACTGCTGCTCACCGTGCCCCACTCCGTGCGCCCTGCTGCCCTTCCAGCCCACCCCGCACCTGGGGCAGCCCTGTGAGCACGCAAAGGGAGGTAAATCAGGCATGGGGGGGCTTGGCCACCTCCAGGAAAAATATTTATAAGCACACACGGCGCTCAGGAGGTTGGAAATCAATGGTAGCAGCAGCTTGGAGCAGTGCTACTATCTTTTCACACTTGGCCACGCAGCTCCTCGCACTGTGGGGTGTCTGGGGGTGACCGAGCGTCCCACGGAGCATGCCTGGAGCTGGGATCTCGCTGCTGCAGGCGGGGATGGGTTTCTGAATGGTCTCGAGGAAGGTGGGAACGCGATCCAGCTCTCGGCTGGGTTCTGCTCCTGGTGGTGCTGAGAGCTGCCCACCTCGCCGCATGCCGCGGATGCCTCACCTGAGCGGGAGCTGAGCGTGACTGTACCTGCCCGCGGCACAAGAAAGGCTTCCGAAGAGGGGAAACCAGCGATTTAGGGCTAACGATATCATCAGAAGGAGGCACGGGATGGGAGAGCAGCAGCGGCGTGGCTGGGGCAGCATCCCTGCCTCTGCCCTGCACCTGCATGGCCTGGGGACCCCCTTTTTCCTTCCTCGTGCACCCGATGTGACCCCTGCCGGGGTCTGTCCTCGGCACGGGACGCCTGCCCTGGAAGTCCCTGCACCCACAGGGCTTTGCTTGAAACCTCCTTTCCCTACCCGAGTCTCGCATTCGTTTGCCTCCCACTGCTCCTCAGTGCTGCCTGCCAGGGAGGAGTGACTAAGGGGTGGGTGGCAAGGAACGGCTCGGCACCAATTTAGCAGCCCGTGGTGCCAGGAGGAGGGGGTCACCGGGGAGCAGGAGGGGCACGGGCACAGCTGGGGGCACAGCAGGGGCTGCCAAACCCCCCAGCACAAGATTTGCTCCCGAGTGCACTTTTGCAGCTGCCATTAACTGCCCCCACTGCTGATGATCTGGCTCTTACAATCCGTTGTCCCACTGACTAACGGCCCTGGGGATTAATTGCAAGGGGGATACCAAAAAATGGGTACCAGGGGGCTCCGCAGACCCTCGGAGGAGCCCAGCCCTTGTGTAGGTGCTGCGGGGCCAGCGTGGGAGGCTTGGTCCAGGCAGGGAGAAGCCGGGCAGGCAATTATTTCAAAGGGAGGTTAATCAGCGTCTGGAGTGATGCTATCGGGGAGGACTGATAGCGGAGACTTGCGAGGACTCTTCTTCCTGCTTGCACTGCACTCACCGCAGCCTTCGGAGAGGAAAACAAGCTCTCCGGGCTCTCCGGAGGAATGCGGCCAGGCGCGGGAGCTGCTCGGGGAGATGGGCTGGGTGCTGCTCCCGTCGCTCTGAGCACACCGAGCTACGCGTGCGAGGGGTGCACAGGCCTCAGCTCACTTGTGAGCACTGCAAGAGGAACTCCTGGCACTGGGATGCTCCAACAGCCTCGGGAGAGGAGGTTCCTGGGGCACGGCACAGCTGGAAGGGGCTGACACCAGCACTGGGGGTGTTAGCAGGAAATCAACTGCAAACACCCAGGGGAAAAGGGGCTCGTAGCAGTGATGCAGCTGGGACTGGGGTGTGTGGGCATGGCCGTGCTTGGTGGGTCCAGGTGGGAGCTGTCGGGGCTCCTCCACGAGCCTGGGCCGAGCTGCATGTGTTGGACCCTGCTGGGAAGTTGCACCCGTGGCCAAAAACTCCTGAACCATGAGAAGAAGCGAGGTGCTCCCTGCAGGGCCCCTTTGGAGACGGCCAGGTGCAAACTCCCCAGCCAGCTGAGTGAAGATGGGAGCCCTGCCATGCTGTGCCGTGCCGTGCCAAGCTGTGCCGGGGCAGGAGACAGCCACTGCTGGGCTCTGCGGATCTGCCGGCAGCTGTGCGGAGCGGTGAGCAGTGACAGCCCGGAGCTGAGTCCTGCCACAGCCCTTCTGGAGCGCTGCTTTCAGAGGCTGAGGTTAATCCCCGGCTTTCCAGGGCTGTGCGTCCTGCGGGCAGCCCTGACCTCCCCCTGTGTGTTTCTGTGTGTGCACGGCCAGGCACGCATCCTGCACACCCGCACAGAGGAAGGCGCTGACACGACAGCCAGCCTGGCCACGCACAAGGAATGGCTGAAACACGTCCAGTGGAGCGATGCCCAGCTGCACACTCACACGTAGCCACACCAGCACCCCGACACACTCAGGGCTTGCACCCAGAGGTGCCCAGCACCCCCAGACCCCAGCCTCACCAACCCTCTCCCACCCATGCCGCCCACCCGCTTGCTGCCCGTCCTGCCCCACGCTCACGGGCACCACCGGCGGATAATTCCTGCCATGGGCACGCAGTCCCTTTCCCGGGTACAGCTTGGTGCCAGTAGCACCCCAAAGGCCCCCGCTCCTTTATTTCCCTCCCCAGAGACTCTGGGCTCTGTGCAAGCAGCATCAGCCCCAAGCCGGGCGCTGAAGGCGCGGAATTTCCCCGCCGCCTCCAGAAGAAGTTTCCCAGACTTGGCGGGGAGCGAAGGGGCAGAGCCGAGCCCCTGCGGGCCCCGCTCCCCACGGGGCCGCGCAGCCGGGGCCGCGCTCGCTTTGGGATGCTCCGGGGGCACCTCCGGGCCGGGGGGCTCCCGTCCTCACCCCCCCAGGGCCATGGGCAGCACCCCCCGCTCCGGGTGCCCGAGCCCCCAGCGGTGCCACCGGCGGCTCTAGGCGGTGCCCAGCTCCGTGCTCAGCACCCCGGGACCGGCTGCGCCCCGGGTACCCCCTCCCGGTGCCCGGTACCCCCCCGGCGAGGCGCTGCGCTCCGTTCCGCGCTCCCGGCCGCCACGGAGCACCGCGGGAGGCAACCCCCGGAGCTGTTCCCTTCCTCTCCCGTCCCCTCTTTCCCTTCCCAAGCCGCGGGGTTCGCCCACCTCGGGTGCCCGCTGGGTGCCGGGCGCGGCGCTGCGCTCCGCGGGGCTCCCGGTGCGCTCCCGGCCGCAGCATCCCCGGCGCGGCGGCGGCGGCGGCGGCAGAGGAGGAGCCTGGAGCCGGGAGCCCCGCGCATCGGCCCGCCCCGGAGCAGCCCCCGGCCTTTGTGTCCCGGCCGTGCCCCCCCCCCAGCCCCGCCCGCAGCTCCCCCTTCCTTCCCCGGCTGCCGCAAGAAGCGCCCCGCAGCGCGGTGCCGGCGGGGGGGTGCGAGCAGAGGCAGCCCCCCAGCACCACCGGCTGCTGGCTGTGGTTTGGGGAAGGGGATTTCTGTGCTCCCCCGGGGCCGGATCTGGCCATAGATGGGGCTGAAGGAGGGCAAGGGGTGCTGTGGGGGACGCTTGGCACCATGGAAGCGGAACCTTTGGTACCCGAAATTGGGGCAGCCACTGGTCTGGGTTGCTCGTCCACACAGCTTGTCCACACAGCAGAAATAAAGCCACGTTCCCTGAGCCTCCGACCACGGGGAGCTGATCTGCAGGGCCATGACCAAATATATCCGAAGGGCAGTGGGGAAACTGAGGTACGGTGGCTGCAGAGCTGGGCCAGCTGCGGAGCCAGCCTCGCTGTGCTCAGGCTGATGCTCGGTCAAGTGGCTTTGGCTCTGCAAACAACCCCCCCACACACCCTGAGTGCACGGTTTTATCAGCTGGAAAGGCAAATAAACACACGGCACAGGGGAGCTGAGCTTCTGCAGTGTTTGCACGGGCCCAGCAGGAGTTTGTGCACAGCCTGACCTCCAGGTAGCAAAAATGCCCCAAATGCAGTGGGCTGAGCTCAGCGCAGGCTGTAGACTGCCTGTGGGGCTGCAGCACGATGGGGAAGACGTGGTGGGGTATGCTTCTGCCAGCAGCAGGAGGAAGCCGAGCAGGGACCCACATGCAGTGCTCCCATGTCCCGCTGCTCCAAGCTTGGCTGGAGGCGCAGCTACGTTCCCACATCCCTCCCCTGCCCGTATGTCTGCCCCTGGGGAGATCCGTTCACCTCTTCCTTCCTCGCTTGGTCGTTAATCTCTTCCTACACGGGGGCAGGTTTCCTGCCCGTGCCGAGCAGGCCTGTTTGCCGTCACCGGCTGACGCAGCACTCAGGAATTCGCAGGGTGGCTGGCAGCACATCGGGACTTGTCCCGCGTGCGGTGCTGCGCGGCCACGTCCCCACCAGGTATGTGGCCGGGGAGGCTGCTCCAGCTCCGGCACACACCTGCACCCTGCGAGGGGGCAGCCAGGGGCTCCCCAGCCCCACATCAGCTCCTGCACCTCCCAGCACCAGCCTCGGGAAGGATTAGGGGGATTTGGCATATGCAGAGCGAGCTGGCTCATCGCTACAACCTTGGGAACGGGGACCGAACTGGTCTCAAACTGGTTTGCGCATGGTGGCTCCCATCTGCAGGTCCCCAGGGGAGCGGGCTCCTGTCTCTCCACAACTGCCTTCGGCACCACTCAAGGACAGCAGCACAAGCCAGGCGCCAGGGCTTGCTGTGCCCGGCTCACACGCCGAGCCGGCAGCAGGAGTCTGAGCGGCACCGTGTGAACGCGCGGGGCTGCAAACCGGAGTGGCCGGGTCCATGCCCTGCCCCACGCCGCGGTGCGAGCAGGGCGTCGGACAGCGAGCACAAAGAGCTGCGCCAGGGTGGAGCAGGGCAGGAGCGAGGTTTCGGCTCGGCTCCGACCGCAGCGCTTTGATTTATGGAGCTGGCGCTCGGCGGCCGAGATCCACCCCCCGTCTTTTTTTAATATTGTTTCCTGGCAGCTTAGTTAGTTTCTGTGCTGATTTGAGCAACGCTCCCACAATCCTGCGGGTGCCTCGTTGCCTTGAAAGCAGTCAGCTGGAATTTGCTATTTTAGGACCTAAAAACTGAAGAGAGGAAGAAGAAGGAGGAGAAGGAAGAGAAGGAGGAGGAGAAAGAAAAGGAGAAGGAGAAAGAAAAGGAGAAAGAAAAGGAGAAGGAAAAAGGGAAGGAGAAAGAGAAGGAGAAGAATAGAAGAAGAAAAGTATTTCAGTGAGTGCAGAGGAATGGTTTAACAGGATTTTACTCAAGGGGAAAAGGCATAAAAAAAAATTATGATTCATTTTCATTCAAATGGAGCTTCGTGTTTCTATAGTAAGCCATAACAAAACACGGCAGCAAAGCCAAGAAGTTATTTATACCAGATGGGCCAGCGGTTGTATCTGCAGCTTTTCAGGAACTGTCCCGACTTGGGCAGATTTTGCAGGGATGCAGCTCAGGAGCTCAACCACCATCCTGGCTGGGGGGACGGGGCAGTGAATGCCCCAGCCCTGCCGTGTCCCCGTGCTGTCCCCTCTGGCGTGGCCGCCCCAGGGGCCCTGCAGCTCCTCCTCGGCTGAAACTCGTCCTCCCCGGCTCATGCATCCCGCGCAAGCCAGCACTCGCCCCGGCTGCTGTGTCCTCACCCCCTCAAACGAGTCTGACTTGTGGTGTTACCTCGCTCCCCGGTCCCCTGGAAGCTTTCCCAGGCCGGGGTAGCCCCAGAGAAGAACAGCAAAGGGCCGAGCTGCGGCTCGTGGAGGAGCTCGGGGTGCACGCCCAGCCCGTGCCCGGCCACGGGGTGCCGAGCCCTGGTGAAAGGCCTTCTGTGTAGGCATCCTGGCACAGCCCTAAGTGGATTTGCATGGTTAGATTGAATAAATTGAATAAGAGTACCATTTTCCTTATGTTTCAAGTGAAACTATAAGCAGAAATGACAAAAGTGGGATATTTTCCCCTTTTTTTGCTAACAAATTATTTACAAACGTGCTGAAATTGGATATAGCTTAAACTAAGTTCATACCAATTTAAGGGAATTACAGGAGAATCAGACCAGTGCTAAAAGCAAGGAGTGGGTGTATCTAATGGCTTCTCTCCCTACAGGCCTTGGAAGCAACACTGGAAGTGAGGCAAGCCTGGGAAAAGGAAACGAACCCGTGGGATGCTCCGGAGGGCTGGAGGGCTCCAATGGCACCGGGGGGAATGGGATGAGGATGCTGCCCAGAAAATGCCTTTATTCTCCGATCAGACAGCACATTAATTTTGTCAATTTTAAATATCAATGCAAGCAGCAGCCGGGAAGCCGGGCTGGGCAGTGCTGGAGGTGCAGAGGACCAGGCTCTGCCCCGGCGCTGGGGCTGGCTCTGCCCGCACACGCCCTGCTCTGCTTCCCCAAACCACAGCCGGGTGTTTCCCGTCCAAGGCAGGAGAAAGAGGCTGCAGGTAAAGCCAGCTGCCCTTCAGCTTCCAAGGGGAGAAAATTGCTCTGTTTTCTCAAGTAGTGGCGCTGGAAATCTGCCCCCGACTGTCACCGGGGGGCTGCTGGAAGTCTGAGTCAAGGGCTTAATGGGCATGGCCTTGTGATGGCCAAGTGCTTGGGAACATCCACCCTCATTTACTGCCCAAAATCAAGTCCTTAGCAAGAGGTGAGCTGAAAATACGGCCCTGCAGCCATCACAGGGCCACCTGGGCAGTGTGCAGGGGAGCTCTGTGCATGGCCATGCCCAGGACTTGGAGCTGAAACAGCAGCAAAGAGCGAGTGCTTGGTGTTTGATCGGTTCTGCTGGGCAGGCAGATTACAAATGCCAATTAACCTGTGGACCTGCTCAGCATAATTACAGCGGAACTGCAGGGACATGTGCATGCAGGAGAGGAGAGCAGCCTGCTTCACCGTCCTGGGGTGAATAAATAAACACCACGGCAGCAGGGAGCAAGGTAGCAAGAGGAGCTTCTGTTTGCGGCCAGGGAGGATCTTGGCTGATGCTTGTGGTGGCTGCTTCTGTGTCAAGGGGGCTGCATTGGGGGAGATGAAAAAAGCCTTTTGCAGCCCCCGTCCCCAGCCGGGCATTCGGACCCCTCCAGCCCACTCTCACAGTGTTGTGCTGGAGGGTTTCAGTCCCAGCCAGTTTAGCAGCAAATAAAAGACAAAAGGTCATGAGAAAAGCACATCGCACCCGAGCTAGTGAAGGCAGGCTGAAATTTCCTCTTCTGGGATTCATCTGCTCCTTTCCCATTAAAATTAATGATAAGAGCACGTCCATTCCTCAGCTCCATGGTAGCTCTGCAGCCTCTTCCTTTGCTCGACGCTAAAATAGAGACAAGCCCAGACTATGTCCCCAGAGCCTCAAAGCAAAGTTTGCTTTTGCAGCTAAACAAAGCAGCTTCCTCCCTGCCCAGCGGAGTTGCAAAACAGCGATAAGTTTCCGAGCGGTTCTGGGTATCGATCTGCGATGCTAATCTGGGTGACTGTTAGCTGGACACCCTGGTCACACTGCAAAGGCTTGCTTTTCCAGCCCAGATCATTGCACGCAACCAGGAATTCTCCTAAAGCATCACCCTGGTGTCATTTGACTGCAGGAGCTCCGATAGCAAACAAAGCCTCTAGTCCTCAGGGTCAGAGAGAAAAGCTGGAAAATGTGACTCCTTGGGGCGTTTGGGACAAAAGGTAAATGCACACAGACCCTCAGATACATTATCTGTCAGAGCACCCAGGTCTCCAAACCATGCTTAGGATCTGTGGAAGGAGTTGACTGATGGCACTTGGGGGGACACTGGCGGGGAATCCCAGGCTGCTGGCGTGAGCTGGAGCCAGGTATTTTATTTGGGGTCAGAAACAGAAATCTGCTGCAAACCTGAAGCCCCCCATGCCCCTGTGCTGCCCCGACCCTGCAGCTCAGGTGGAGTTTGCAGGGGTTGGAGAGGAGCAGCCTCCCCCTCCTGCTCCTCCCCTCCTGTGTGCTGGGTTGTGCAACGCTTATCTCCTGGCCCTGCACACGCCAGCAACCAGTTGGGCAGCAAAAATATTCTGCTGGAGAAAGCTGTGAGGGCAGTTTGTCTTACTCACTCGCAGGACTCACCCTGAAGATTGTGCAGGCTGCTTTTGTAATGCTTATCAAGGGAAAAAAGAAGAAGAAAAAGGACCCGGCTTTCTCCTGGGACTATTCGCCACACCGCTCAACACCGCTCGCTTCTGCTTCATTGGCCTACAAATCCAAATCCCCCTAAATAATTCAGCAGAGCTGCTGCATTACAGGCCTAAATAATTCATCCTGGATCTTTGCAGAGGGAAATGTGGTTACATCTTCCATCAGAGCAAAGCTTTGGTGGCTCCCCAAAAATCCTGGGGACAGTTTCCCTCCGTTTGGCCCAAGCTTGGCACAGCCGAGACGTGGCACTGAGGGCTTGGAGGGGAGAGGGTCCCGTGCCCCCACCTGCAGAGCTGGAGGCTCCTGGGTCTCCCTTTGCCTTTTTTTTTCCCTTGCCCCCA
>CM021786.1:3673819-3740223 GCA_011076525.1 Nettapus auritus | reverse complement strand
TGGAGGCTCCTGGGTCTCCCTTTGCCTTTTTTTTTCCCTTGCCCCCAGCTGCTGGAGAAGCTCAGGGCAAAGCCGGACCTCAGGCAGGGCTTCCCAGGAGCCGGGAGCGAAGGCGCACCTCAGCTGCTCCACGCTCCCTTGCTCCTTCCCGAAGGCCCCAAGAGCTGCCCATCTCCGGGAGGCCGAGGGAAAGGAAACCAGAAAGGAAATTATTTTGGTTTGTTTTGGTTTGTCTCCTGTGCTTGGAGATAAGGGCGGCTGTGGTGGGGTCAGAGCTGTGGAGCAGCCGCGTGCGAAATCCCCGGGTTGTGTTCTCAGAGCCCGCCGGCTGGAGACGACTTCTCCCACGGGGGATCCTTGAGCAACTCACGGCAGCAGCCGGCTGCTCTGTGGCTGAGCAGACATATGTGCCTGCTTTTCTGAGGGGCTGGTTAAATTAAAAATTCCCAGGGCAAAGACGTGATGATTAACCCAGACCGGCTGCAAAGGGCGTCTGTGGAGGTGGTGCCCGCACCGAGCTATCCCCCTGCACCTCGGTGCTGTAGCGCGCACCGTACGTGTATCATGCTGAAAGCATTTTGCTTAAATATTTATCAAATCCTTCCGGGCCAGGACTGGGATTCAGACCGGGCTGAAGGTGACAGCATTTAGCGGGGAGGAAGAGGTGGTGAAAGAGCTTGAGCAAGGAAAAACCTGATTATACGCAGGTCCTCTTATTTCCCCAACCAGCAATATCCTGCTCTGCAGGCTGCAAAAATCACCTAACCCCCAGCTGCTCCCCTTGTATTTTCCATCCCTTTCTCCCCTGCATCCCTGTGATAACCAGCTGCCATGCGGCCCCTAGCCCCCACCCGCCCCGTCCTCCCCCCGGCGTGGGGCTCCCTTATCTCTTCGCCGAGTAATTTGATTTTCACGGCAGTGGGAGCATTGGCAATTACCACAAGAAAGGAGATTTGCAGCCGGGGTGAGGGGGCTGACACTGCCGGCACCTTCCTCCATAGCTGGGGGGGTTCCCCAGCCTCCTGGGCACCTGGGCTCTGCCCTGGGGAATATTCACCCCCCCAAAAAAAGACAGGGAATCCGTGCCCTTTCCTCTCCTCTTGCCCTTTTGCTCTACACATGAGTCAAGGTGAAACGTGGCTCCTCTGGGGGTGCTGACCAGGGCTCCTTCACCTCATACCATGGCACAGTGCTTGCTTGGGAAGCCCTTTTGCAAAGGGGCTCGGACATGATCCCCATTTTGGGGTTTTCCCGGCACCACTTGCCCTGTGATGGGTATGAGGTGCCCTCATGTTGCTGCCAGGCTTGCTCGCTCCCTCCCAGCTGCTTGGGTTTATGGCACCCATAAAACCAAACGCACTCTGCAGTTTAGCTTCGTATATTACAAACTGTAATCCAAACCCCATAAAGGAGAGAGTCCTTTGCATAATGATCACATACGGCTCTCTGTTTGCTTTTATAGCGTGCCAGGGCTGTGGTTACAGCAGCTCTCCACCTCGCAGATATGCAATTAGAGCAGCGGGAGCAGCCGAGCAGGGCTCCGTCCCGCAGAGATGTCGGACCCTCAGCAGGAGGGCGAGCAGGGCTGGGGGCACCCAGTAGCGAGGGGGGGTCTGCACAGGAAGGACTTGGAGCTGGGAGCTGCATTGGAATGGGGAAGGGGCTTCCCGTGCCCTCTGTGTCTGCCCTGCCATGAAATGGAGCTCTGAAGCACCTGGGCTGAGATTTGGGTCGGGACCGGAGGGTGCAGGGTTAGTCTGCCACGTGCTGCAGGGAGTCGCTGCCAGGAAGTATTTTTAGAGAAGTTTTTATTTTAAATCGTGACTCAGACCTTGTCTCTGCTCCAGCACAGTCCCGGTTCAGGAGTGCTCAGACCTTAGCAGAGGTGAGGCAATAGCAGGGATCATTCAAGGGAAATAGAGATCTGCCCGTTTGGTGCCCAAATATTTACTCTTGCCTGCTCCCACCGCTGGACCCCACGTCCTGCCTTGTGCTAGGCTCCCGGGGGGCTTCACAGCACTCTCTGGGCACCGGTTGACCCCAGCTCTCTGTGCAAACTCCAATGCAGGATGTTTGAACTGGGTTAAAAGGCCCCACAGGGATGGTTTGGGGGATTCAGCACGGCTGTGCATGAGAAGCAGGGAGGAGCAGGAGGCAGTGCACAGGAAATCAGTGTCAGTGTGGTCTAAGAGCCCTTCTCTGCCATTTGCTTATTTATTTTGCCCTGGTGTGAATTACCAATTTGGCTACACTATTGCAAGCTAGAATCCCTTAAACCAACTTAAATCACTTATAAACGCAGGCAGTAATCCAGGGATTTATTGAGGCAAGCCCTGCATAAACACAAATATAAACTGGTTTCACTAAATCAGAACAAGACCCGAAGCAGCTATTCTTCTCTCTCTTTCCTCCAGAGTAGTTTAAACCAGTTTTACGTTGATTTAAGCTAAGCCTGGCTGGGGAGGGAGGCTTTGCACATCCACTGAAGATAACTTTGCCCAGATATCAGTCTTGAGGCCCAACAGGTTTTAAGGAAGGGTCATTTTTCCCCCATGAGCCCACCCCAGCAGTCACAGCAGCATTGGCCTCTGTGTGCAAGCAGCTTTTTGGGAGGGACACCCACAAAAGCAGAGCCATGGGCATGCAGGTACCCCAGGGCAAACCTGAAAGGGTTAATTGGGAGCAGAGGGCAATTAGTGGATTCCTGGCACTTGGGGAGCACCTGAGGGTGGTGCAAGCAGGTGGGGGAAGCCCATAAAAGGGTTTCCCAAGGAGCACTAAGGGTTTTTGCTGCAGGTGGATGAGCAGGAACCCGAGGGGCTGCGGCAGTCTGCGGACCCAGGTAGGTGCATGCATGCATAGGCGCTGTGTGCCGCTGCTTGGGTTCTCTCCTGGGGTTAGCTGGCTGCACTAAATCAGACAGGGGTAAGATTATTGTGTGCTTTGTGGTTGCTCCTCCTGGGGCAGGACAGAGTGGTCCCCAGGCACAGAGCCACCTGAGGGTTTAGGAAAGAATGAAGCAGGAGCAATGCAAACCCTCCTGCTGCCTGCTCCCCAGAGCATAGGGACGGGAGATGTGGGACAGCTGTGTTGCAAGTGGTGGTCTGGAGCCTGGTGGTTGTCTTCTTTGTGAGATGTGGGAGAAATGGCCGTGCCAAATGTCCTTGGAAAAAGGTCTGCTGCTCTTGTGACTCGGGAGTCTGTTTGCTTCTGAAAAGCAAGAGGGGATGTGAGGTTTCTGGAGCAAGAGGGATGCTTGGCCTGCTTGCTTGGGCTTGGCAGCTGTGTGCCTCCAGCTGCTAAATGGTGGGGAAGCCCTGGCAGAGGGCAGAGCTGAGAGTTTTGCTAGAAAATGGGCTCTAAGTAGGCACAGCCCCGTGCCGGGCTTGTCCCCAGGCTGTGATGGCACTGCTGGGGCTCCTGCAGCTCCAGGTCTGGGCTTCCTCCATGACCTGATCCTTCTCCTTAAAACCTCCAGCTACTGCTCACCATGCTGCAATCTGTGTCCTCGTGGAGTGTTTGTCTTTCTTAGAGTCGAATTAGGGCTGAGAAGATCATGATGTGGGGTTGTGGAGGTGGGAACAGGCAGGATTTGGCTGGAGAGTGAGTGGGATTTAGTAATTCTGTGACTGCTGTGAAATGAGGGGATTATGCTGCTGGCTTTGGCCCAGTTCTTGGATTTGGATGGTTTTGGCAAAATATTCCCCCCCTTCTCACCTACATAGTCCTTAATGTACTTGTGGGCCATCTCTTGCTGTGTCTATACTGTGCTTAATAAAAGGAGGCAAATTAAAGGCAGTGCTCTGAGTAAGTCCCTGGCTAGCCCAGAGCAGGCTGAGGTGCAGCTGGTTTCAGTGGTCTGTGCTGAGAGATAACATCAAGGCTGTGCCTGAGCAGCACCAGAGGGGAAAATGGGATTCCTGACAAGATCACCTGCCTTATCTGCACCGAGTGACTTAAATCAGTGCTCAGCTGAGGCAGTGCAACAGGGAGGGAGGGGGCTTGTCGGAAAGCTGCTGTAATTGCTTAGTCACCAGGTGATTTTGTCAGATGAAGCCCTTCTAATGCAAGGTCTCTTACATGTAATTCCTGGTTAATTGTATCACATCTGTGTGCTGAGCATGATGTAGTCACCCTGCGGATGGTTCATGATGTAGTCATCCTGCGAACGGTTAGCTCTGTAGCTTGATGTTTATTAGTTTTATTTTTACACCTGGAGCTGAGGGCATTGCCTTTCCCTGCCCAAACCTTCCCTGTCTGACCTGGGTTGGTTCCCTGCAGGCAGCCCCGGCTCCTGCTGCAGGACTCGCCGTGCCCACAAGAGGCTGCTGGTGCTGTTTGGAAGCGTCCCTACTGCCAGTTTTTCTTTTTTTTTTTTTCTTTTTTAATCATCTCACTCTAAAAAATTAACAAAGATAAAAAAGCAAGGAAGAAGTTGTTTGCCCCCAGCTGCGGGAGGGACTGTGCCCTTTCCAGGTGGGCACAGGGGTGGGCAGGGGTCCTCAGGGACAGCCCCCAGGGGGGAAATGCTTCAGGACCTGGAGAAAAAGCCCAAACGCTCCTGTGCAGAGAGAGGGAATTGGCTGTGGGATGAGCAAACAGGAGCAGGTATGTGCTTAGATCCGAATCTCAGTGCTGGCATTCTCCTTTTGCTCTTTTTTTTTTTTTTTTTTTTTTTTTTTTTTTTTTTTTTGCAGTTTTGGGGATCTGGGACCTATGTTCTTAGAGGGAATGCTGTGAGGGAGGGAGGAAAAGTCCCTTTTGAAACCCTGAGCAGCTGGGAGAGGCTATGCTTAAGCCAGGGGAAAGAGCCCTTGGTGGGCACAGCTGGGGCTCTGAGGGCAGCCCAGTCAGCTCCCCAAACCCATCCTGGCCCTCTCCTTGAGTGGTTGTGTTCCTACTTCTCGTGCATACTAAAATGTGTTTACTGTGTGCGTTATTGCACATCAACAAACCCTGTTCTGTGCCAGGGGGCCTGCTGAGAGCCACCTGAGAGCAGTGCTGCTAATAGCCGGAGCTCATGCATTTTGCATGTGTGTGGTTTGTCGGTGCTTGTAAAGCAGCATGGCCCTGTGCTGGGCTCTGCTCTTGGCTTTTCTCATGCCAGCCTGTGCCAGCAGCTCCTTGGAGCTTGTCCTTCACATTAGCTCAGAACCACAGTGGCATCTCTTTTCTCCTACAATCTGCTTGGGATAGATACTTTTTGTGCTCTCCCAGTGCTGGGCCAGGGATTGCAGGTCCTAAGGCCTGTGTCCTCCTGTAATCAGCAGGCAGCCTGCCCTCGGTGTTGTTGCTGCTCATCTCATTTCATCCATGAAACGTGGTGTGCTTGGCCTGTGAAATCCCCGTGGACGTTTCTTTTAAATCTCCATGGATGTGCCTGCGCATTGGAGCAGAGAGGGAATGGAGACAAACGGAATGAGCATCCGAGGCTCAGCATCCCCTTTGTGTGGCTGTACACAAAC
The DNA here is from genome assembly GCA_011076525.1 of Nettapus auritus. Classification (NCBI taxonomy): domain Eukaryota; kingdom Metazoa; phylum Chordata; class Aves; order Anseriformes; family Anatidae; genus Nettapus; species Nettapus auritus. The sequence goes on along the minus strand of CM021786.1, from coordinate 3,734,758 downwards.
ACAAAGGCGGTGCCGCACGCGATAATCCTTCGGTGCCTTCAGAAAAGGCTCGCTGCTATCGAGAGGCTTTCTTCAAAAAGCCTGGAAGGCCCTTCAGTGGCACGTGGCTGGTGCTGCACCGAGCAGGGGGCTCCCTGGTGCTTGTGTGTGGCTCAGGACCACCAGCCCTGTGGCCAGCAGCACCCCAGGCAGGTGTTTGGGTGCTGGGTGCCCACAGCAAGACCCCCCGTGAGCCCCCAGAGAGGAAAAGCACTCCTGGTTTCCCAGGAGATTCCAGCATGCAACAGGTGATTTAATTACTTTAATAAGAACAGTTGAAGGAATTGATTCATAACTCGCCTTGCATTTCGCAAGCTTCAAATGTCATTTTCTTTTCTTAATGCTGCTGCATATTAAAGTAATTAGGTTATTAGCAAAAAGCCTTGCTATTCCTGGGAACTTGAGCCTGCCTCGGATGAAACACCTCTGATTCTGGGGCAGGTTTTACTCCTGACTTTGGCCAAGCACGTGGGCTGGCATTCAGTAGGGGCAGGCTGTGCTGTCTGCTGCTCCCAATTCCTCGTGGGACATTGGCTTAGTCCTTGTTCCTCCATTTTCCAGCCTCAGGTTGCAGGATGGAGGTTGTGCCTTGCTCCCTCTTAGGAGGCATCCCTTGTCTTTCCATAGTGATGCCTTGGCTCTGCCACCCTCATCCTCTCCTAGGGACTCTCTGCAGTGCCTGGGGCTGCAGGATGGCTTTGTTCAGAACAAAAAGTTGGCTTCTTACTGCTGTGTCACTTTGGTCATTGAGGGGAAGCCAGGAGCAGAGCTTGGACCATCTGCCCCAGCTCTGAGCTTCCAACCCCTGGCATGATGTTGGGGGGAGGCTACAGCCAGCAGGGTCCCCCCAGCAGTGGTGCCTGAAAGCCCCTCTAATTTCCTTGCATCTCATTGTGTATTGATGGCCGTGGATGTCGGGTAACCATGGCAACTCATTGATTAGCATCCAGCCCCTGTGAAACGAAGAACATGCAGCCATAAGAATTACAAATGATGCTGTATTGTCTGCTGCCAATAGGCTGATTACTGCCATTTTCTGCCAGGTAGACCAGCTTTTACAGGCAACCCGGTGGTGTGTAATTACCATGCTGTGAGTGATGCATTGCTATAGTTACTATCTGCTATGTTCCCTGACTAATAGTTTTTAAATTCCTCTTCAGATGGAAATGCATTGCCTGTAAATGGGAGAGGCAGAGGTCTGCAGAGCCAGGAGCCTCACCCTGCGAGGAGCCCAGCTGGGTGTGAAAAAGGGTCTCAGTGCAAGCTGAGGTAGGCAAATGTGCGAATCGCTCCATCAAACCACTGGTGGGTGGGGGATAAACCCTGCTGTGAGCTGAGGTAGCACAGGCAGATGGATTGTCTCTGCAGGCCTAAAACACTGTTCACCTGTTGATAGCACAAGGTTGTCTTAAAAATGACTGGAGCTTACCCTGTGGATCAGATCCCATCCTGGTTCCTGTGTGTGCGGAGGTCTGAGTGGGGTCTGGAATCCTGCAACCCGGGAAGAGCAGGGATTTATTTATTTTTAACCACCAGAGTTGCAGCCTGTGTAGTGGGCTTTAAAAAGAGACTCAAAATATTGGTAGTGCTTACATTTGTCATCCTGCAGCGGCCAGGAGGAGTGTGCAAGGGGTTGGGAGGTCTGCAGAAGCCAATCTTTTCCTCCTGGAGACTGAAAATGAATACATCCCAGCTGTGCTGGCAGCAGAGCTGCTGGTGAGTGATGTTCAGACCTCAAAGCTCGCAGTCTGTCCTGGGAAGAGGTCTGGTAAACCCTGGCTCAGACCTGGAGGACTCGCAGATGACCTCTGCCTCTCCTGGGGTTGGGATGCCAAGCGGTGCTGCAGGCCTTTCCCGTCCTCTTCTCTCCCCTGTGCGTTGCCTCTGGTGTTTAGATGTTCACATAACCTACACAAAGTTAAAAGGGGGTTTTTCTTTTCAGACTGAGTGCAGCCAGGGTAATTTAGTAGAAAAATGTCATGCTAATGCAATTCAAAGTTCAAATGATCTTTCATTTTGAGGGAGAGGAGAATGCGTGTGCAGTCAGAATGTTAAAACCCACTACTTGCCCTGCAATTCAAATAGAAATATGAGCTTCAGGGGATACATAAGTCACATGAAGTACTGTGAGTGAAACACAGAAAATGAATAAAAATGATCCGGAAGCCATTATTAGCATCGCTGGGGGCAGATCCAGCTCAGAACAAGTGTAGAGGCAGGCAGGAGCGGTGTTGGTGAGGAGAAGTTTATGTGAAATTACACTAACATGGAAATAATGAGAAAGTTATCAGTACGACATTCCTTGTATTAATATCTCAATGTTGCGTTCCGGGTGCTCCTACCCCTCTCCTTTCCAGCCCCATCAATCTGTCAGCATTCGGATGAGTGCTCGGTTGAAGCAGCACGTGGTGGTGGAGCTCTGGCTCTTATCGGGCTGTTCTTGGGAGCCTGGCGGTAGCTGCTGGGACAAGGACAAGCTCTGCTCTGTGCCTAAAGGATGCTTTGGGCTCAAATCCCTGGGATGGCTTCCTGCATGGTGCTGGCTTAGTGAACATCACCCTGTCCTCTCCCTCCCTTTTGAAAGCAGAGGAAGGGGGAAAGACGTGTGGCAGAGGGAGGCTGTTTCTAAACACAGTTGTTCAGGCACCTCCAGGAGGCAATAGCAGCCCTTTGAATCCAGAAGAAACCAGCAGAGCCTCCCCTCCTGCCTGGGAGGCTGACAAAGAGAGCTCCCGGAGGCACAAGTCCTCTCTCTTCTGAAAAGCTCGGGGAAGTTCCCTGCCAGTCACCAGAGACAGTCGGAGTTTCCATCGTCTTTATCTTCAGTGTGCTGTCGCCCAGCTCTCTTTCCTCTGTACTTCCCCCCCCAGTGGCAAATAGCTCCGACTCCCTGGTTTTGTGAACAGTGATGGAAGTTTAACACCCACAAAGGCTTTCATTTCCACAACCGGCATTTAATCACAGGTCTTGTTCACTGGCCTGCTTAGGAAAAAGAAGGGAAAACAGCAGGAAAATGCATCTCCCAAGCCAAGTGGCTGCTATTGTGCCAGGGATGCTTGGTCAGTTTGCTTGCAGCTTTGCTCGGGGCAGGGTTACGGGGATGCATGGGAAGGATCTGCAGCATGTTTTACAGCAGCGAGGGACTCAAATAGTCTTGATGTTAGTTAAAATAATGCTCAGTAAAACCCTCCTACCTGGCAATGCAAGCAAACTCCATCTGGTGAGAAAACATTTAAGACGTGTACTTAAAATGCACGCCGCTACCAAAGTCCCAAAATAGAATTGTCTTTACCTAATCACAGCTCTGTATGACTTAAAGGCTTCAGAAACAGTTAAATGTGTGTCCAGAGAAAAGGTATTACCAGGGTAATTGGGCTATAAACCAGAACATAGACACGGAGGGACTCTGTCTGGCAATACCATGGTAATCTGGAGAGCAGAATTAGATTCTCTGTAATCCTGGGCTGCCTGTGTTGCTGCATTAAAAAATTTCTCAGTGGCATTGTACATGCCTGAAAAGCAATGTAATATTTTAACAAGAAATTTCTCTTATTACAACCCTGTGTTTAGCATAGCTCTTTCCTGAGTCCTCTGGATGATTGTTTGCGAGTATCTGATTGTCAGGAAGAAAAGGTAATTGTGGAAAGAAAATGAGAGACTTACGAAAACTATTTTGGAAGTTGAGCAGAATTGTGGCACAAGCGGCAGCACGGCTGATTGCCTGTAGTTGATGAAAATTATTTGCATATTGCAGTTTTTATCGCTGCATTTGGCATTCGCCTGCCTCTCACCGGTGTGTGAAAGGCCTGGGAGCTCTCTGTCTGTCTCTGTGTGCAGACCAGGGTTTTTGCAAATCCAAGGTGCCTTTTTTTTTTTTTTTCCAAAAGCATAGAGCCGTGGGGTTGCTGCCCCGTGTCGGAGCAGTGGCTGATGTCTTGGATAATCTCCATTGGTGCCTAGAGCTGGAGGCAGGTCCTGGTCCTTCCCTGTGCACTGTAACACACCTGACACCAGCACAGTTGGGCAGGGAGTTATTAATTCCCATGCCAGATAGGCTTTTATGGGCTGGAACATGAAAATCAATACCCTAGTGATTTTTAATCTGTTGTGTTTTGTGTCTGTGTATGTATAACTGACGTGTTTGAGCTGGGTGCTCCGTGTAAAACAGCGCCGTGCCATTAAAATAGATCCCTGTTTCCAACAGCTGACAAAGTCTCCCTTAGTGTAATCCATAGCTCCGGTGCATCTGCTGTGGCCGTTCCCTTCCTGTGACCTCCAAAAAGTGCCTGCACCAGCGAGGGGATGACAACCTCAGCTTGCTGCGTGTTCACACACTGCTGCGGAGCCTTGCACCATTTTGAGTTCTCCTTCACAATAATCCTGCAGGGCAAAACTGCATGTAAACACAAAGCAATTCTTGATCCCGAGCTCAGGATCAGCTTTAATTCAGGTATTTAAGCATGACAGTTCTTGATTCCAAGCTCGGATCAGCTTTAATTGAGGTATTTAAGCATCTTGCCCCTCCTGGAACAGGGGAAGGCTCCTCCCTTTGCACAATCTGGTCCCTGCAGATGGGCCAGGCAAGGACTTTCTTAACGTGCAGCTGGGGAGCAGATAAATGAGGAAAAAAACACACGATGCTTCTTGACAGCAGCCACGGAGGTGGCTGTTGCAGCCCCCTGCTCGAGTCTCTCTTTCCCTGCTGTAAAATGGAGCCGTAGCCGTGTGCGGTGGGGGAGCTGGATGCAGCAGTGTGCTCTGGGAAGCTCTTCTCACTAATCCTGCATCAGGTTTTTCTCTTTTGGGGCTTGGCAAACTGCTTAAATGCTTCTGGGACTTGCGCTCCCTTTCTGCAGGAGGAAGATAATATTTACTGATCTCTGCTATCGTTCATCTTATTGTGGCTGCTATGATAGGGCTGTCATACACATAAGTGATATTAACTGAGCTAAGACAGGATGTTTCTCACCTGGTAGCACATATATTACTGTTTTTTTCCACTTTTCATCATCATAGAGCTTATTATACCGTGGGGTTTAAGCACAATATGGTCTTTTGTTTTTGCTCTGCCTCTAAAAAGACAGAATGAGGGAATCTTCTCATCCATGGGACGCGGGGAGCCGCGGCTCTGGGGAAGATCACAGCGCACAGCAGGGCTGGCGATCCTGCTGTGTCCTGCAGCTTGCTAGGACAGCCTTTGTAGTGCCGTGACAGTGTTTCTCGCAGGTGAAGGCAAAGGAAGATGCCCAGCTGGGATCTGTAAAGGCCTGCTGAGCCTCAGCTCACCTCTGGAAAGCTCTGCGAGTACCCAGCTGTGCACACAGGCGTGCGAGGAGGGCTGTGCTCAAATAGCTGTTGAGGTGCTTGCTGGCTGGGAAAATATCCCAGTAAAATGATGGCATCGGCACCCTCAGGGACCCAGAATTCAGAAAAATGATGCCTGAGGAAAATGATGCTTGTTCCTTGATAAGCATCAGCCTGGGGAAGGAGTGTTGCTGTACAGAAAAAACTCCTTGAGCCATTGGGTGCACCTGTGCTGGTGGTGGAGCAGTGATTTTTTTTTTTATAACTATGGGTGTGTTGGGGATATGTAGCCTGCAACTACCCTGGATGGAGAAAAAGAGGGGAAAAACACCAATTTTGGCTGAAATGGGGTGCAGGACAGGGCTCTGCTTTGGGATGTATTCCTGTGTGCAGGGAGGTGGAGGCAGATTTATGGTCTGTTTAGGTGGACCCATTGCGAGGGATGTTTGGGTGTGAAATGTTTGGTTGGGTAACACAGGCTGCTCAGCAGCAGCTGACTTAATGCTGGCAGCACTGCTGATGCCATTAGTGCCCCTGGAGGATTAATTACGGCAATGTATACCCCCGATTCAGATGTCTCAGGAGTGTGGCATTTGTAAACCGAGTGGTTGCTGAGGGCAACTTCCTTCAAGGCTTTTTGCCAAAGAAAGGAGAAAACAGCACCAAAACATGGGCTGGTCCCTGCTCCAGAGGTGGGCACAGGGTAGGGACAGTGGGGCTGTGTCACTGATGGTAGATTCAGGCCCAAAAGGGCTTGAAAAAGTAGTAACTTCTGCTAAATCTTGCTGAAAAATAAAGAAACTTAATAGCTTAGCTCTGCTGCTAACAGATCCTAAAGCACTTTGTAGCGAGCGCTGTAGGTTCTGCTCTTATATCAGCATAAATCCTGACTAACTCCTCGGAATTGATGATTAGATCACCTACGGAGGCATGGCTTGAATTTTTTTTTTTAACCAGAGTGGAAGGAGTAGTTTTGCTGGGATCAAAGGCTCTGTGAAGATGCCTCAGTATTGATGACTTTTCAGTAAGTGATTGCTTAGAGAAAAAAAGGGCTTTAACAACTTCCTCTTTTTTTTTTCTGCTTCGACTTTTTTTTTGGCCACAAGTCTGAGATAGTTGGAATTAGATAACTTCCACTAGCAAAATTATCTCAAGCACGAGGCAAAATTTCCGAGATAAGGTGTCACGCCGACTTCAAACGGGCTCCGGGTAGTTCCTGATGACCCCGGAGGCAGATTGTCACTGCTGCGCAAGGTCATCTCTCTGCTCCCTCTCCAAGCCCAGACCTGCATCCCCCAGAGGCCCTCCAGCAGGGAAAGAGCTCCTGCCTTTGATATACGTTAATTTCTTTGTGGAGGGAGGAAGGATTCCTGCTCATGACCCCACGTCCCCTCCTTTTCCATCCTTCCTCCATGCAGGTAGGCTGCACGTTGCCGTCTTGCTTTAACTTAATGACTCTCATCCACAGAGGAAGTTCCCAGGCAGAATTCACAAGCGGTGATGATATGAATTCCTCCTGCCTGATGATAACTTTTTATGTGCTTTTTATTCTTTAGATAATATATTAAAACCGTATTTTTTTTGCCGGGTTTGCTCTCACTTTTTCCTTGCCCTTGAATTCCCCCCCCTTCCCCTCCCCTTTTTCACCTGAGTGGCATTTTCATGGGAGATGTTTAATACAGCTCTAATCCCCCGATTCCCCGAGGTACGTGAAAGCAGCTTTACGAACCCATAAATCCAGAAAGTGCATTTTTATTAGTTGTGTTGCCATGAAAGTATGAAAAAAAAGTAGTCTAATATGAACCAGTCAATAACAAATTTGCCTAATAGTGCTGCTTATCGCCGCAAAAGCACTTGGAGTAACACTGCTGAGGTGGCAGTGGTGGGGAGCGATGAGGGAAGGAGCTGAGCAGCCTGGAGCACTGGTTGGGAGCTCCATGGGGGAATTAGAGGGGTGCAGCCCCCTGTCCTGGTGAGCACGGTTCTCCAACGTGTCTATGGGTCATGCGTTGCAGCTGAAGGACTGATGGATTTACGTGGTTATGGGGAAGGGGTGTCTGGATGGGTTTGGGGTGGATGGTGAGAGGTGAGGGGACCTGTAAGGTTTGAGGACGGGAGGTGGGTGAGGGATGCAGCCAACAAACCCACGGAGCTGGAGCTGTGCCCACGAAAAGGGGATGTTGAAGGGGGGCAGGAGTGTGCAGGGTCCTCCCCGCTCGGGGTCTGTGACCTCCCTGGTCCCGGCTCCATGTAAGGGCTCTTTGGGGCGAGCAGAAATCGGGGTCCTGCCTCGGGGGCTGGTGTCTGGCTTTCCTCCAGGCACATCTTGCCCCCACATCAAACAAGCTCCCCAGGAGGGCACCCGGGTCAGGGCAGCCCCTGCCTTTGGGTCGCATCCTGCACCGCCGAGGGGCAGAGATGGAGCCCCTGATCTCCATCCCCAGCACAACATCGCTTCACATTGGCACAAAGACCCTCTGCCTCCGACCTCTGCCCCCCTGCCTGACCTCCTTGGCCTCCTCGGAGGCTTTTTCCTCAAAGTCCTGACCCCAGGCATTTCTCCTGACTTTTCTCCCTTCTCCTCGGGGGCTGCAGCAGCACTAGGGGGCAGGAGTCGGTCGTGCAGGAGCCTCCTTCTGCCTGGGGAATCCTTCAGGGGGGAAATTGGCTCCTCCATCCTTATTTTGGGACTGTTCCCATCCTTCCCGAAATCCAGGGGTGCCCAGCTCGAGGTTGGAGGGGTTTGGCAAGGCTTGGCGAGGGATGGATTTATTTGTCTGGTGAATCTCAGCTCGGGTTTTGGATGTGCTTAGGGTGCTGGCTTGGATGTGGCATTGTCATATGGTTTGGGTGTCTGTGATTGTTTTTGTTGGAAGATGGAGCCAGACACCAGTGTCCCCACCTCACTCGGGGTCACTGGGGTGGTCCTGAGCTGAAATAACCCCAGGTTTACCCGCAGCTTTTGGCAGGGGGTACCACTGCATGCTTCTCATTAATAAGATTAAATCCAGCGTGGATACAGATGTGCACGTCCCCATTCTCTATTTAAATACAGTCTTGAGCCGCCCGCTGGAGTTGCCCTTGCTTAGATTTCTGCAGTTCTGCCCAAGGAGAGGAGCAGGAGGAGCTGCTGCCTGCCTGGGCAGCTCTGTGGATCGAAAAGAGAGCCAGGAGCTCAGCATCGCTGCCTTGCTCCGAGCCCCGTAACTTTTATCTCGCTGTGGCTCCGCTGCTGGAGATGCTCCGGGTGGCAGGCAGCAGGATGGCAGCAGCTGTCACGTCGCACTCCCTAATGGTGTTTGCTATCGAGCACTGCTGTAACCTGTCTGTAGTTGGTGCCGTGCTATTATCGGGCCAGAAACCTGAGCGAGAGACGAGTGATGCAGAAATCAATCTCCGGAGCACCTGAAAGAGAAGATTGGTGCCAAGTGTAGCTACAACAAAAGAAACACTTTCTTCCACAAATTCTTTGCCTTTGAGGATTCCTCCTGGGATGGAGATGAAGAGCTGCTTTGCTTCTTTAGGTAGAAGTAAATAAGGGGAGGAATAACACCAGGCTGTGGCTCGGTGTGCAGGAGGCTGGGCACGGGGCTGAGCAGAGGGGCCTGTCCCCTGCTCCTAGTGCTCAGGAGGCGTCAGGCACTGATTACTTTCATCATGGCACAAATTAGAGAGCGCCGCTAATGATCCGATTGTTCCTCTCATCCTGGCCCTAAGAAGTGAGAGGAGATAACCCACTGGTACTAATCCAGGCTTCAAAGGCTCGCTCTGCCGAGTGATCCCCTCCAATGCTGCCTGATCTTTGTCAGCCAGCAATGGTGGAACAAGATGTTCCCAGCACCCGTGTGGGAAGCACAGCACAGAGCATCCAGATACCAGGGCTGATCTTCCCATCGCCCTGCATCCTGCCAAACAGCCCAGGGTTTATACCGGCCATCACCTCCTGCCTGACCCAGCCGCTCACTTAGAGCTTGCAGCCTCCCTAAAAGCCTGCTCTGTGCGGACAGACCCACCAAAAAGCAAAGCCAGAGCCGGGCAGGAGTTTGCAGACATCCTGTGCTGGGGGAGGAGGCACGTGTGAGCTGTGTGGTGCCTGAGGAATGAGATTAAAGCCGATAGGAATCACATTGCAGGATACAGGCTTCTATCTGCCGCTGATGCGCTGTTTATTTCAGCGAGGCACATGTTTCCTCCGGGAAGGAATTAGCTGCAGAGTAATCTCTAAACCTGATGCTTCTCTGGGAGGTTGGGAGCTCTGTGAACCGCTCCGGATCCAGGCACAGAGGTTGTGCACGGGGCGCAACCAGACCTGTTGCATTTCCTCTTGCAATAACCCTCAGTTATAAGGGTCCGTAGTGCCTAGAGGTTGCCGGGTTTGAGGCTGTCCCATGTACATCCCTCAGGGGATGGGGACACTGATGTAGGGATGCACAGTGTGGTTGCATCCTGGTCAGGGGCTGGTCCTTGCTGGAGGGGACTGGCAAACCCCTGGGCAGAGGCAACCTGTGCAGATAATTGCTTTCTGCAGGCATCCCCTTGGATCCAGAGATGTCCAGAGGGAAAAAAAAAAACAAACAAACACTTGTAGACAACATTCTGATGCTTTTTTCCCCTCTGACCACATCTTGAGCCCCTTAAATCGGGATGCATCGCTTGCAGGCTGTTACCCGGCTGCATTTTTCCATTCCTGGTTAGAAAACAAGGTGGCAAAACAGCTTCTCTTTGTGAAAGACAGCCAGCCTCGTCCCCCCACCACCTCCTCCTGCCACCAGCTGGGTTCAGCAGTCTCTGGAAGCCTCGTGCCATTCAGGCAGTGCCGGCGCTGACCTTTCTGTAAGGAGGGAAGGAGTGAGTGGAGAAGCAGCTGTCTCCTGCTCTGTTCCCTGAAGCAGGGGGAAAGCAGACGCCTCCACAGAGCGTCTCTGCCTGAATGGGAGAGCCAAAGCCTGGGGTTAATCATCCAGGCTGGGCATTGACGGAGCATCTCTATGCACGTAAGAGCTCTTCAGGAGCGGCGTAATTTCTCTGCATGTGCACCACTCACAAGAAAACAGCTCCCCGGAGCTGGTTGCAATAACAGGATTGTCTTCTGAAGAGAAATCAGAAAGCCAGAGGGCTTTGGAAAGGGCAGCGCAGAGGCTTTTAATGTTTGTCTTCCTTCTAAAATGAAGATGATGTTTACCGCTTGCCTTCTTTTCCCTTGCCCATGCAAAACAGATGTTGCCGAGCAAAAGGCGACCACACCGAACTAATTGCACTTGTGCATGCGGTGAATGCTTGGGGAAGGGGGGGCACTTGGGAGGGCAGCGTCCCAGCATGGTGCTGAGCTTCTGCAGGGTGAGCTCTGGGGCACCCCAATAGTGTGGAAATAGGGTTGTGGGCACCTTTCCCCTCTGTAGCCACATCTCCGGCTCACCTAAGGGACCGGGGAGGTGCCGTGGGAGTGCTGGCACAGTGGAAAAAATAGAAATTAAAGGTGAGAAATAGCAAGGGGAAGGCAAGAAGCAGTGGGCAGGGATGAAGGCAAGTGTTGCTAATGTTTGGCAAGGTCTCCGGGGTTATCCCGGGATTGGGGATGATTAATGTGCCCAAGGACTCCTCTCTCTGTGGTCGGCTGGCTGGGCGATCCGTCACTGCCTCGTGATGGACTGCCTGGCTCCCACGCGTCACCGTTTTAAGGTGGGTTATTGATGGCCCGCCTTTACAAACTATTCCTCCTAATTACTTTTGGCCAGGGGAACAGCCGTCAGAGCTGGCTGGAGAGAGGGTAAAGGGCTGCGGCTACAGCAGAGGCTGTCAGGAGAAGGCTGAAAGCCCTGGCCCCGGGAGCCTGTGCCCCTCACCCCAGGGACAGCAGCTCCAGCCCTGCTGGGATGCTTTTCTGGAGGTGTTTAATCCCTGAAGGATGGTGCTGTGCATTCAAATGCTCCCCATCAGATTGAGTACAGACGTGTATTTGAATTTGTCTTCATAAACCTGGTCTCGGCATACCTGGTAATCAGCTGGTGAGCGGGGAGCACGCCGTGTTCTCCTGTCTTCCCCGTCTGCTGAGCGATTTGTTACCTGTGCTAGGCCTCTCATCCGTGATGGGCAGAGCTGCTGGGGAGGATTCCACCTTGCCCTTTTGCCCTTTATTTGCTTGCTTTGCGCTGAGTTCAGCTGAGCTGAGTAAGAGCTTCTGCAGGTTTGATTGACTCCCGGATCAATTAAAGCAGCATGCAGACAGATGGAGGGCTTGGATCCTGAGTTTTACCCCCTTCTCCTTTTTCCTCGGTCCCCTGGAGGCCCGTCAGGTTAATTGCCCTGATCTCTCACTGCCTTTTCCTGCCGGCCCCGAAGGTCTCCGCCTAATGTTGCCCTACGTGGCTGATGCTGCAAAGAACTCAGGCTGGGAGGGAGGCAGAGAATTGATTTGCTCCACCAGGCAGCAGCTGCAGTTGCTGCCACTGTTTAATTCTCAGTTCAAGCCCCGTGGAGAATGCAAACAGCTCCGCTCCTCGGCCAATTTACAGCTGCTGACAAGCTGCTAAACAACATCTCTGTTATGTGCACGTGCGAGTCTGTGGGCTCCTCTCTGGGTGACAGCATGATGCACAGGTAAGGAGCGCGGATGCCGCCGCTCTTCCTAATGAGCCCGCTTGCTGCGGGCCACCCCGAGCTGTGGTTGTGCTCGCCCGGCTCCGTCTGCATTCAGAGGGGGCCTTGTGCTGCCTTCAGTGGGTTTTTGGAAGCGGCCTGATGGATGAAAGCTGGCCGGAGATGAAGCTGGGACCTTCAGTGTGGGCTGCCTTTGAGCGGCGGTGATGGATGAGGGCGCTGATGGCTGAGCGTGTGGAGCTGGTGCTGCGCCCCCAGCATGGGGCTGCAGGCACGGGCTGCCTGCACAGCACGAACCTGCAGAATCAGAGTCATTGCGGTTGTAAGGAGTGTCCCAAAGCAAGGCAGATGCTCGGCAGGAGGATGCCTCTGCACAGTGACCCGGGGGATGAGGAGGGAGGATGCAGTGAACCAGTCTCAGGGTGGAATCTCCTGCACTTTGGGCTCCAGGATCATCGCTTTTCCCCACCAGCCCTGCTGGTCTGAGCCTTGGAACCTCCTTGATCTGCTCCCAGTGCTCAGTCACCACCAATGATCAGAGTGTGCTAACCTGAGCTGGGACTGGCGGCCCCATAGCGCGGGGGGGCTGCCTGCATCTGAGTAAATTATCTCTTTAATAATGACAAATCAATTCAGGGCTGCTTCCAAGGAGAATGCTCTGGTCTACCTTCTTCAGAAAGCAATAAACCTGTACACTCTTGCTGCCAAAAATTAGCTGCAGCCAAAATAATGAATAATCCAACCATACAGACATCAAGTTAATGAATTATCCTCTTTCAATTGGAGGTACTCAAAGGCAGCGCAGAAATATACCCAGAAACCTTGTTGGTTTTATTAAGATATTTTAGCTATTTATTTATTTTTTTCCTTTCGAAGTGAGGAAAAAATAGCTAAGGGTATTTCTGTAGGATTAAAGGAGTTAATTGGGAATCTGCTGTGGGAAGCGTAGGGAGGAAAGGGAGAATTTAGGCATTTTTGCTTCAAAAGCTGGAGTTTACCCAGAGAAAGGTGACTTTGCTGCTGTGCCCCCAGGGCTGGCAGGGGTCTCCTGTCCCCCTCTGCTCTCCCCCAGCAGCCCCTTAGGAGCACCCATGCCATGTGGGTGGCTTGTGGGCCTCCGCTCTTGAGCGGCATTATTCGTGTTGACAGGATTGATGGGACGTTTCATCAGGCAATTAGGAAAAAAAAAAGCCCAACTTGTTCCAAAATACAAAGGCAGCAGCCGGCATAAATTAATGTGTGTAGTTCTTAAGTGTTTACTACAGTGCTGTTTTCTTCCATCTTCCCACAGGAGATAATTAAGAACGAGGCTGTTCCTCCGCTGCCGTTAGGTACCAGGATGCGTTGCCCTATCCCCTTAACTCCAAAGAACCTCCTCAGAAGTGACAGATGATCAATTTAGCATATCGAGAAGAAGAGGTTTCTTTCTTTTCCACTTTAAGTCCAGGCATTATTGTTTCCCTGAGTGGATTGATTCATATTTGCTTGGCTTCATTAGCTGAAATGTGCCGTAGACCAAATTAGCGGCGAGCCTTCGGAGATCAAGAAGGACGGAGCGGTTTGTTCTTATCAGTAATTGATCATGGAACTATTAATGGATGCAAATGTATTTGTTCACTCGGCTTTGATAAATAATGGCTCACTACTCCCCCGTGACATGATGTGAGCTCACGTTTCCTCTTTGCTGTGCAGTCCCCAGGCCATGGGCAGAAGCAGCTGGCTGAGAGGAGATGGATCTCCTGGCTCGGTTTTCTCCTGCTCTCCGTTATTGATGGGCAGACTTCCCCAGCTGATTCATCTTGCTGGTTTGCTCCAACTTTCAGCAAGCTGCTATGGCTTCTGCGGTCGGAAAGCTGCTTCCCATTTGCGATGTGGGTAGGTTTTAGTGCTGGCATTAACCTTCAGGAGCTGTGCCCACGAGCTGAGAGCTGCTGAGCCGTAGGCGCTCCTGCAGCCTGGGTTGCGCATCCCCAAGGTGTGGGTACCCAGCAGACCCCAACTGTGTTTGGCCCGAATGCTGAAGGCTGAATTCTCAGTGAAATCCTTGCTGGAGGTTGGCCAAAAGAAGTAGCTCTGCCTCCCTACCTGCTTCTCAGGGGGTTTCTGAACCCCCTGGGGCAGACGCCGAGGATGTTTCAAGGATCAGCGGTGTGGGCGTTGCTCGGGGCTGGGAGCAATCCTGCTCAGGAGTTTTGGGCATGGCTGGAAAGCAGGGTGCTGCTACACTGCGCGGTGTGCATCCCCCTAACTGCCTTTTAGCAGCTCTTTGAAGCATCTTGCCCCTCGCGAATCAGCACTCCGCCCACCGGGGCTCTGGTCTCCAGCAGGGCTTCCTAGCACCGCTCCGGCATGCAAATCATAAGGGACGAGGAAGAGGTGCCTTGTGAGGACACCTTGCTACCTTTTGCTACATATAAATCTTGATAATGTTTTTTTTTTTCCCTCTTCATTATGGTAATGGCATCATTTTTGTGCATGGCAATTCTCAGACACAAATAGCACTAAATCACCTTCCTCTTCTACGGTAACTACACTAATATTATTAATACCCTGCATTCATAAAACAATTTTCAGCATCTCAACGCACTCTGCACACATTAATTTAGCCTTACAACCTTCCGCTGGGAGAATTGCCAGTATGAGTCACATTTTATAGCAGGGTAGAGGGTAGCTCTGAAGAGGAGAACCAAGTTCTCTTCATATTTACACCAGCGCGGGCACAGGATAAGTGCACTCATGCTGATGGCAGATGCACTTGTGAGCGCGCGCAGGATTTGACTCACGCTGGGGGGAAGGACTCTGCTCGAGGTCACTTGCTGAATCATTTGCAGGGCCATAAATAGAGCCTGAAGACTTCTCAGCATCCCCAGCTCCACACGCCAGGTGAGGGACTGTTCGTAGCCTGGGTGAGAAATGAGAGCAGGAAGGATTTTAGGGAGCCAGGGGTTGCAGGACACGAAGGCTGGGGTTCATGGGGTGGGCTCTGCGTCCTCTTGGTCCTTGCAGGAATTTGGGTGGGAGGGCTGCCTGCAGGGAAGGGCTCCTTGTTCCTCTGCCAGCCCCGTGTGAGTGCAGTCCTTGTCCTGCAGCCAAACCCCAAAGTAACTCTGCTTCCAGGCGTGAGCGCCCGCAGGTACCACCTATGCTGGAGAAATCCCATCCCAAAGGGTTAAATCTTGAAGCGTGACAGCTGAGACATCAGATGAATGCAGCGAGCCCACTGGCTCTCAGGATTTTTTTTTAATTAGTCTTCTGCCACTTTTTAATTCGAGGCATCAAAGACAGAGAAAAATGCGAATCTGGCGTGTACCTGTGGCGGAAGGCTGTCTGTCTGTCATCTCGGCTCCTTTGCTGGGGACAAACAAACCCTCTCCGCTTTGTTCTGTGGCAGCGTTTTGTTCCATGCATTAATTTCTTTTCTAAAACTGAAAAAAAAAAATAAAAAAAAAATCCTAGAGATTTGGCACATCGCAGAAGGGGAAAATGCTGTTTAGGGGATTAAAAAAGAAAATAACTTTTTCTTTCAAATAAATTACAAAGCACTCTTGCTGATTTGTACCTGAGAAACCTGTAGGAAAATAGCAGTTTATTTTTAGTGCCAGCTTGGATGGAGAGATGAAATAACTGTCTTCTTCAAAAGCCACCAAAGATGAGCCGGTGCCAAGGAAGTGAGGTTGGAAAGTGGTGTAATTGTTTGTTATTTTTCTGTCCGGGCTGGTTTGACATTCAGCTTGTTTTATCCTCCGTCCTGATCAGAGACAGAGCACTGCACGTCTCAGGAAGCCAAAATGAAGGGCAGGACCAACAGTCACACCCGATGCTAGCATGTAATGCCCTTTGCCATGCCAACTCTCAAACCATCCCCAGGCTTTGCTCTCCCCAAACCTGGAAACAAACCCTGCTTTGCTCCACTCCTGCCCTTGAGCTGCCTGGCAGGCTGGCAGCTCGCATCCTCCTGCTCCCCCAAACCCAGGGCATCTGCAACTGGGACATCTCCACCATGGGCATGCTCTGGAGGTGATGGTTTGTTAAATCCTGGGCTTATTTCCAACCCTGCTTCCTAGCACGGGGCAGGCAAGGGTTGCAGCAGAGCCTGTGGGGTGGCTGCGCGGTGCTGGAGGGGTGCAGGTGCTTGCTCGCAGTGTTTCCCTGTCTCTCACATCCTGCAGGGAGAGCGGCAGCGGAGGAACAAGATGTGCAGGTGAAGCTCTCCAAGCGTTGGTGTGGATCATCTTCATTGCTGTTGTGGTGTTTGTAACTACCTCCATCCATCACTCCCTCAGCGCTGGGGTGAAATTAGCCGAGCACTCATCAAAGCCGCGTGCCGAAGTGCCGATCTCCCCCAAAAGTGCTCAGCTGTCCTCTGCTGAAAGTCTCTTCGTTTTCCTTTCCTTAATTTTCTCCCTCCTCTTTTTTTTTTTTTTTTTACTGCCTCATTAATGATTTTTCATTTTCATGGTGAAATGATGGAGTCCTTTGGCCAATTCTGCTGCATTTCAGGTGTGAGAGCATCGCATCCCGACACGGGGCGGGCAGTGGTTGAGCTCCAGTGCTCACTCACCTGCAATAGTAGATGGCCACGTTCTACCTTCGTCCAAGTGCCGAGGACAATTTTGGCAATAAACCAGATTGCATCTGAAGTGGATGGGGCCATAAAGCTTGCTCCTGCAGCTGCTGCACGCTGTTGCCTGCGAGGAGGTGTTTTGGGGAGGAAAGGAAGGATTTGAGTTCCTCTGGGGCACTGTGCTTAAAACACACCCGGGATGTTTGTGCTGGCAAAGGGTGTGATTTCTCTTTTCAGGCTGTGTTTCTGTCCCAGCAGAGCTCCTTGTGTGCGGTGCTGCTGCGGGTGTACCTTGGTTTGTTCGGAGGAATGAGGCTGTGGTGGCGGTAATGGTTTTGTGTCTCGGTAAATGCGTGCTAAGAGTCACTTTCTGGGGTCTGAACAGCTGTGTAAAAGGTCTGACCGCCAGAAAAAAGCTTACTCGGAATGTCTGCACTTTTTCAGCATTAAATTCATATCCAAGCGAGGTCAGTTCCTTGCTTGTAAAGCCAGCACACCAGCCTCTTTCTATAGAGTAAATCTTCTGAAGGCAATCGCTGCAGGACCTGCTCGGCAGAGCCTGTTCCCGCTCCTGCTTGCAGTGGATGTTATTGCTTGATATTCACAGGGCCTGGCTGTGAACAGAATGCTGAAAACCTGAGCTCGTGTCTGGTGTGTCTGCTTGGGGAGCTGGCCTGGCTCCCAACCAGGGCTTTGGCCATTGCTCGATGCAGTGAGGCTCCAAGGCAGTGCCTCATCCTAATTTTTTTCATATTTCTGCCTGTTTCCTCTGGAAATCCTGGTCAGGCTGGTATTTAGATGGATGCAAATTCAGGCTTCAGCTCCTACCTGTCTTCCCTTCTGGTGAGGCTTTCTTCCCTTCTGGAGAGGCTTCCTTCACCCTTGGTCTTCTGCCCTTACCCGGGGCTGCCCGCTCTTATCATGAGTAGAAGCGTCCCCGTGTTTGACAAGCAGTCAGTGTCTTCTCAGGGGCTGGCGTGTGCCGAGCAGCCTCGTGTCATGGTGCCTGCAAGTTATTAGAGATGCTAAATGCAGAGCGTCTCCTGACAGCCGAACACCTCAGATCTCCTAGCCATCAAACTCACAACGTTGCTTCTGACTGAACTTAATCATCTCATGAGGAGTGAGGGGGGGGAGGGGGGGGGGGGCAGGGAGTAAAGCACAGAAATCACTCATGTACCGCCACACCTCTGCTTCGCCCTTTCTTCTTTCGTGTCTTGACTGATTTGTTTTGATCACCCTGAGCCTTCACTGCTGAGTTTGTTTGAATCCCAGTCACCGGGATTTTGTTTCAACGAGGACCCCACTAATGAGCCTTACACTGCTGTGGGGAGGAGCGGGGTGGGATGCTGTGCTCGGCAGCCCCAAAGCCATGCAGATGGGACCTTCTTCCTGCCCCCAGGCAGGGACAAGGCTCAGCAGATGTGGAAAATTCCTTACGCTGATCAGTTCATTGAAACATCAGATTTTTCTGGGAGAAAAATCATTTGGTGTCTTGATGTACAACTGTGTGGATGCTTAATATCACAATTCTGATGAAAAACAGGTGGGAATACCATTTGTGTAACTACCGAGCTAGTCCAGAATGAGCGCGTCAGCAGAGACCAAGCAATTATTTTAATTCATTTTGTTATAATAAAGCTTGGGCTAATTTAGCTCGGGCACCACTACCTCAGGCCTTATGTCTGTGTATGGCACCACCAGGAGCTCGAAAGCTTCCAGGCAAGAAAAAAAGTGGAGAAAAAAAGAAAACCGACTACCTTACAGAAAGATAAATCAGCACTGAACTTGTTGGAGTGCTATTTACTTTTCTTTCCTGAGGGCACTGTCCAAAGTCAAATAGGTAAGGGGGAATTAAATTCCTATTTTTATGCACTAGTCCATTATTTCTAATGCAGAAGCATCTTCGCTCCCTTTTGGGCTTTTTCCCCTTCCTGCTCTGAATAATTGGCTGGCTGCATGACCGTCGGTGTACCGAAATGTAAGGGAGAGCTCAGATGATCTGCTTCTGAACTGCTTTTTCCAATGCTTAGTGTAGAAAAAAACCAACAGGGCACCTACCCCTGCTGAAAAGCATGTTTTTGGACGTGTCCAGGCTGGTGTCCTTCTGTCCCAAAGTTTTGTTGCAGATGTTTTCAATTTCTCACCAATTCGTTGTAATTGTTTTGATTAGTGTTTCTGCCAAAATGATAGTAAAAACTCAATTTTCCTGAGGAAAATTAACAGAATGCATTCGTGGCTGATGCAACCTGTTTGTTTAGCCATGGCAGGAATTGACTGCAGCTGTGGAACGGGAGATGATTCAAGACTGGGGGCTGCTCCCAGATACAGGTTTCCAAGCCTTGCTGTGCTGCAGGTACAGGAGTTTTTGTGGCCCACCAGCCTGATCTGTCAGCCAGGATCAGGTCTGTATGGATCTGTAGGAGGTAGGGGCTGGCTTGTCTTTCTGTACATCATCCTTCACCAGGTCATCTCCAGAAAATGGAAAGGAACTGGGGTATTTTTTCCCATCCCTGGGACATCAGCAACAATATTTCCTCCTTTTTCTTTGGATTTTAGAGCAAAGCTATGAGACTTTTCTCTTTCAAAGCATTCCTCTCTGCATCGGGGCAGGAGGCAGCATGTCCTGGTGGGTTTGCAGCTGACAGAAGCAGCTTGGGCACATCAGCCCCGAGGGGGTCCCTTGACTCTGACCCTTCCCATTCACACCCCGCAGCCGAAAGCCCGGGGAGGAGGCAGGGGCACGCGGGCTGACCCCGCATCTAATCATCGCTCCTCTCTGAAGTGTCGGCAATTCATTCTCGGCTCTGTCGCTGCCTCCGGACCTCGGGGGTCACGGCTCGTTCTTTGCAATAAGCAAACAGGCCGGTCTGTATCCTTGATGCTCGGATTTAATAAAGAGATATTTAACTGTGCCCTGCCGCAGCCCTTTCACAAAGGCAGGGATCTCCATGGCAGCTGGAAAGTCTCAGGCTGGTCAAGAGGCAATTTTCTGATTAAACAGTTTTGCATGATGTCTGGCAAGTCTTTTGTGCCGTCGTTTAATCTGCTGATCCTGTGCTGGAGCGGCGAGAGAGGCCGGGAGGCGTGCTCAGCCCCATCCCTCCCTCCCTTTCACCTCTGCTTCAGCTTCAGAGGTGAAGCCAACCATCAGCAAGAGGATTATGAAGAATTACCACGGTCACTTTGACTCTGGGCTCTTTCCTCCCTCCTCTTCTGTGCATATCTTCCAGGGCTGAATGTGCCTTGTGCAACTTATGGTGGTGGTGCTGGCCTATTGGTAGGGCATCATTGCCCAGCAGCTCGAGGTTTTGACCTCAGGGCCAGGCTGCTTTTTGCCTCTGGAAGTGTTTTCCCTCTGCAAATTGCTGCAGGAGCTTCTGGACCTCTTGGGTTTGGGGTTTCTAGCTGCATCTTCAGGTTCCTACGCACAGGGAATGTGAGAAGTGCGTTGCGGGGTCTTGATATAACTTGATGTAACGGTCTTGATATAGCTGTTGTTCTGGCTGTTAGGAAATCATATTGGAAAAACCATGGGCAAGTCAAAAAATCACTTGGAGAAGGCTCGGAGACCCCTGACTGAAGCAGCAGATGCTCCTGACTGCACCAGCTGTCCTTCTAGATGGATGCTGTCCCCAGTTTTGCTTGGGGACAAAAGGAGGGGTGGAGGGTCAGTTTTAGGTGTCACATCCATGCAGGGACAGCCCGAGAGCTGTCAGATTTGGGAAATAACTCACGTTTCGTCTTCTTTATTCAGTTCTAGTTAACTACAAGCCGTCGCATGGCTTCCCGAGTGAGGCAGGGTCCCTGCAAATCGCACGCTGCTAATTTTCTCCTCTTTTTGTTGCCCAAATGCATGGAACAGCCAGAAATGGGACCAAGAGGCAATGTGGTGTGAGCAAGCTGATTTTGGCCGGCACCCAAAAAAGCGTTTTGCTGCTCCCGGCCATGTGATGGACACGAGCCACGTGTGGCCATTGGGAAGGGCTCTGGCGGGACCCCTGGGGTTTTGCTTTCCCCTGCCAGCATCCAACCCCGCATTTCTGCTGTGCTTAGAGAGGGGGGGGTCACGCAGGCCAGGGTGGGGGCTGAAACACAACTGCTATTTTCCATTAAGGTCTCCAAACAGTCAATTAATTTGGATTTTACCAGACAGCTATTTGTTTGTTAAATTAAAACCAGCTGGTTATTGAAAGAAACATATTTATTGGGAATTAGCAGCCATGTGCTGGATGGATATTTACTACCTAGTTGTCAAAGCTTGAATTCTGTGTTTAATAATCATTTTTTTTCCTTTCAATTAACGTAGGGGGGAAAAAATCATCCCATTAATTCTGAATTAAGCATGCGTTTGCAAAACTTCAGTTCCGAGTGCTGCTGACATCGCTGTCGGGTTGAAGCCTGGCTGTGGCAGAGCTGTGCATAGGGATGTGCTGCCCCTCGCCCAGGTCCAAACCCAACCCTAGGGGGTCTGGACCCTGCAGAGCATCACTTCTGACCTTTCTGAGCCGAAATGGGTGTCTTGGGGCTGTGTTTATCCCTCACCCTGGGTTAATCCCTATCCAAAAGCAGGGGAGGGGTTGGTGCAGGGGGCACTGAGTGAAATCTAAAGGGAAACCCACTCCCTTCCTCCTCCCAGGGCCTGGCCAGCCAAAATTTCCAAATATTTCAAGGGTTAAAATCAAATGTTAATTGGGCCTTCCTGGAATAGCCAGGGAGCGAGATTTATCATTTAGAGGAAGGTGGATGGCTGTTGGAGAGCTCCTGCGCTCTGCTTCCTTTCTGCCCGAGCTCACTGTGCTGCAACATTCATTGCCCATCACCAGCAGTTTCCTTGGGTGCCCACCTGGGCTGCGCTTGACTTTTATCATTGTGGTGAAGAAATATTGTTTATCTAAACAGGAGTGTGGGGAATAATGCCTTGTGGCTCAGGACTGGGCACTGGTTGAGGCGCTGGTGCTCAGCATCTCGGTGATGTTGGTGCTCAGCATCTTGGGCAGCTGCTTCCTGAAACACGGGGGGGCACCAGGTTGGGGGTGGGCAGCCTCCCACAGGCTCTGCTCTCTGTGATTGTAGCTGAAAGGAGGCAGAGCGGGGAGATGTTAATGTAAAAAGCAGTTTGTGAAGGCTGTAGAGATGGAGAGAAGCGAAACTGTTGGAGGAATTGCTTCCAACCCAGTGCTTCCAACTCTTCCAGCCAGGGAGAGGGACGGCATTTCCCCGGAGTGCTCTGGGGCCGTTTAGCCTAACCTTTTTTTTTTTCCCCTTTTAATTGCTTTCCTCCTTTCCCAAGGCCTGTGCCTGCCCTCTCTGGTGCTGACACAGCGCCTGTGCTGAGATGAAGGGCTTGAATTCGCTTGGTGTGCTGGGAGTCAGAGCTGTGGGGTCGATCCCTGGGATGGGAGCAGGATCATTTTGGGGTCTGTTTTCCCAGCTCCTGCCCTGCTGGGAAATCCTGCCTGGCCCCTTCCCTGTGCCCACAGAGCTCCCTGTCCCCAGCAGGGATTATCACCCATCCCCTCCATGCCCTTGGTTCCCCATCTGCGTGTAACATCAGGTCACCGAGGGTTACCTGTGTGGGAAGGGATTTGTGGGGTCAGGCTTGTATTTAGCACATCAAGCACCAAAATATCCCCCCCGCCTGCACCCCCTGCCCACCCTCCTGCGGGTGTGCTCTTATTTCCAATGCCCAAGTAGCCAGAGGTAAATACCAGGGCTGAGCTAATCCGGCTCTGTCCTCTCGCTGTCCTCCCCCTAAGGACATTTTCTCCCCCCCTGCTGCCAGCCCCGAGCCCCCCCCAGTTTCCCAGCAGAGCAGACCCAGTGGCATTGGGGATTGTGGCAGGGCGATGCTCTGCATGCCAGTCTCATTCCTCTCCTGGCACGCTCGGGCACAAAATGCCTTAATCAAGGGGAGCAATTAGATTTGAGAAGAACAACAAACAGAGATCGATACATGCACTGCGATATCTGCTGGAGGCATTTATGATCTCTCGGCTGGATTAGGCTGCCTGGCCCCGAAATCCGGCACTCCTGCAGGCCGGGATCAATCGCGGTGCTTTGCCTCTCCCCCAGCCCTGGTGCGTCCCCTGCCCCGCTGCTGCTGTTTCACTGATACGTGCTCCTAGAGAAAACATCATCCTTGCTCACACGTTTTAAAGACAACTTCGCAGCTTTGTGGCTCCTATAACAGGGGGGGAAAGAGGTTGGGTACAGTCCTGTCCCCCTTATTTCAGGCTGTGCCAGCTCCTCCTGCCCTGGCATTAGATAAAGAAGAAGAGTGAAGGAGTATAAAGTTTAGAGCCTGTGGCAGGGCCTTTTTTTTTTTTTTTTCCTCATTTCAGGCAAGGGGAAAGGATATAAAATGAAAAGCAAGCAATCAATAAAAAGAGAAAGTTGTATATCGAAAAAATAAAAATACATGGCTGCCTGGGCTTTCATCCGAGGCCTCAGCACGAGAATAATGAACGCAAAGCAGTTGGGAAGTCCAGAGATGGTGCTGCAGCCCCTTGTCTCTCCCAGTCACCCCAAAAATCCCCAGCGGGACAGGTTCTTCCCTCCCCTAGAGCTGCACAACCCTGGGGTCGTGGCACTGCCCGCCGCAAGGTTTTGAGGGGGCTGCAGCAAGGGCAAGGCTCAGCCCTGCTGCCATAAATCAGCGAGGTCCTGATGGGATAGACTCTGCCTTTCTGTGACACCGCCCCTGTCCCAAACCAGGACCATCACCTCTCATCTCTGGTGGGTTACAGGAACACAAATAAATCACCCATTTTGTCTTTGGATAAAACCCCAGGAGCTGCTGACTGCTTTGTGCCTCTCCCCCCCGCAGCACTTTACAACCAAAACGGGCATAAAAGTGGGAAAAAAAAAAAGTAAACCTGCGTTTCTGTGAGTGCCGGGGGTGTGCAACAGACCGCTCTGATTTAATGGCCACCCAGTCATTCGGCTGTTAACAAATCGATATTTTCCTAAGAAACGCCGCGGCCTGCCATAAATATCCTCATAGTTATATGAACCTTGGCCACGTAATTCATGCACCGCGGGGGCCATAATGAGCTACATGATGGCTGTGTCGGGGGGGATATTTATTAGGAGATAACGGCGTCTGGATGGCCTGTAACAGGTTAAAAAGAGAAAAAAGAAGGGAAAAAAAAGGAAGCCGCAGCCCTGTTCATAATTCTTGTTCCTCGCAGTGCATATTGCTTTGAAGTATACCTGCTTGTTGTTGACTAAATCAAAGACTATTGGGTAATACAAGGAATTTATTTGCACTTGCAGCTTATAATCTAAAACATATAAATTTACAACTAAATGGAAGCTCTCTCGAGCTCTGGAGTGGAATTGATGTGGTGGTGATGGAGAGGGGTGGTCGGCGTGTGCCACCTCCAGACATCCCTTGTGGTTTCTGCCTGCTTTTGGCTGCCCTCGTTGCGTGGAAGGGGTCAGGCAGGGGCTGGGGCCAGATCCTGGCTCAAACTGGGTAAGGTGCTGTAACCCTGAGGGCTACCAGGGCTCAAACCCCATCGCCCGGTTCTGCTGCTCTCCCTCGTGGGAAACCTTCACGGAAAATGTGCTGAGAATATATCTTAGAGAGAGGCAATGAGCAGTGCTCACACGGCAAGCAAACATCCCTATCATGCAATTACTTCTAAACATGTCATTTTACGGTCCTTCAAAAAAAAAAAAAAAAAACCCACCCCCAAAAAACAAACCCCACCGAACACCAGCAACAAAACCCCCGCAGAATACGAGAGGAGGAGGAAAAGTGAGCAATCAGGGAATCATTCTTCAATTGCCCTCAGGAAACGAACGTGTCGGGGAGGATTGAAGGATGGCGTTATCCTGGGAGAGGGCGAGAGGCGAACAAACCGAGGCGGCGAGGCTGTCTGCCGTGAGATGGAGAGGATGGGGGAGAGCTGGGGTGCTCTGGTCAGCCCCGCTAGTGCCTCTGGCATGCTTGGCACATCTGTGCAGGGCTGGTTTGCCTTTATAGCTCATTTTCCAGTGACCTGTCATCAAAACGGGCAATTAAACTTCTGACCCAAGGCTGGACTGCCCGCAGCTTGCCCCAAAGCCCTTCCCAAGGACTTTTCCCCCAAGCCCCCATGATATCCACTTGGCAACAGAAACATTCTTGGGGTTTCCAATTTTCCCATGAATTACCTGCTTCCTGTGCTTGTAATTACACGGAGCCACGGCAGCTGTGCCTCTGCCTTTGATTAGCACATAAAATCCACTTCAGAAGAAAGCGGTCCTGGATTACCCCCATTTTCTGGTGGCTTTGCTCAATTGGCTCTTTCCCGGCTGCTTAGCACTCCAAACAGCTTCCAATTTAGCAGCCCCCAGTGTCCCACCACCCTTTTCCCTGGGCTTTATGCAATTAGCAGCGTCTCCACTCCACCTTCGCTCCTCTTAATGAGTGCCAGGCTTGAATTGCTGCGTTGGCGAGCGGCACTGGGAGGGAGCAGTGCTCGGGGATGCTGACCCCGTGCGGAGCCGTGTCCCCAGAGCCTGCCAGGCCCTCGCTCTGTGCCTCTTTTTGGGGACCTGAGAATCTGCAGCTCGGCAGCTTTTGGCACCTCATTTCATTGCTGCTTCTCTTTTTCCCTCTGTGTCTTTGCCTGTCTTCTCTGTTTGTGCAATATTTCTTGTGGGACGAGAGTTTTACTTATTTATTTATATTTGTTTACTTTTTTTTGTCTGCACAGCTCTAAAAACAAACCTCCAGCTCACGTCAAAAGGGCTCTGAGCAACCACCTCAGGGGGAAGGTGGCAATCCCTACTTTCAGCAGTCCTCCCATTGCTTTTCCCAGTGCGGTGACAAGCAGAAGGTCCCCGCAGTCCCACTTGTCTCCGCGTGGCTGTGTTGCATCTCGGGGATGCTCGAGATCGGGTAAAGCCCCTGGCAGGGGGTGCTCAGCGCGGTGCTGTGTGGATCCGGCACCGCAGTGGGGATGGTTTCGCTTGTAATAACCTCGCCAGAGCACCGCTTTTGTCAAATGCATGGTGCAAAATATTGGAAAGGCGGCGGATCAGGTTTGCCTGTCAGCCGTGAACATCAGCGGTATCGCTTGTGACTTCAGAAATATTACACGGGCCTTTATGTGGAGGAAAAGGAAAGCAAAAACTTGGGCCATTGATCTCAATTGAGTTACCCTTCAATGGATTTACCCCCGTGTAATTCAGAGCAGAGATTTACCCATAACGATTTCACCCATGACTGAGTAACTTTCCCTTTGCCGTGCCGGTAACGCACGGGAGGAACCCGGCAATCAAATCACTCATGTGCACTGAAACAGCGCGGCCGGCTGCGCTGCCAGCATCGCTCCCGCACCGCCAGCGTGCGCCGAGGAGACAAGATGATTTAAGATGTGTGTTTGAGTCCTGCGCCGACTTACATCTGTTTTATCTCCTGTCAGCCGAGATGAATAATCAAGGGGAGAGCGTGCTAGGGCGAGGGAAAAGGTGGAGGCTCCTGTTAGTACCGCGGAAAGCAAGGCGTGTGGCATCTGCTGCAGGCAAAACTCAGCTGTCCGCTCTTTTTCCTCTTTCTAATCATTAGGTGGTGAGAGGAGAGGTGTGTGGGTCTGATGTGGTTTTGTGAATGGTATTGGGGGGATAAAATCCCCTGCTGTGCCCTCCCTTGAGCATCAGGACAAGGGTCCGGATGGCTTCTGCTCCTTGCAAGGCAGGGTCCCCCCTTACAACCAGCGGGGACGTTCTGCTGGTGCCGGAAGCTTTCCCTGGGAATTGTGCTGCTGAATTTAATGCTGCTGTTCGGAGCGGGACCGGAGTGGTATAAATCAGCACCAGCTCCCACCAGCAAGAGCTCTTGGTTCGTGACCAAGGTCATATTTCCAGGAAAAGCTGGGCTGTGCCAGCAGTGCCCGTGCTGAAATGCCGTGATCCAGCCCCAAAACCATCCCGGACCCAAAGCTGTGAGCCCAAGACCTGGGCACGAGGCTGCTCGGGGAGCTCGCAACGAGCCGAGGCAGAGTGTTGGGTCTGCCTTCGGAGGCTGCCGACTGATATTGATGGTTTCCCTAAGGGCAGTGTTCAGGCAAACAGGTTTGTCATTTATTTTGCAGATTTACTGGAGTATTATTAATTTACTGGGACAAACTCCATCAGGAGAACGCATTCGTTTCTAAAATATAACTTCTTCGTAGTGCCCGGACCCGCTCCTCAGACAGGGATTCCACCAGTTAAGAATTATTCAAATATTGATCTGGACATTTCTAATTAACTTTGCCCATACGTTATTATGCATATGCACAAAAATGGATTTTTGCCATCCCAGTAATTAGATTTAATACCTGAGGTAACTTATATTTATGTGTTTAATTATTAGATTCATTAGCAATTTTAATGAATGCTATCGGCCCGGGAATTAACCACCGCACTTGACACTTGTTGACTTTTCCACTTGCTGGTGAAATAACTGTGTAATCAGAGCAGGAGGGAGAAAAGATTTCCTTCAGACTGCCTTGGAAGCAATTATCATGCGCTCTGTAATTATTAATAAGTTCTTCCCGACTGCAGCATGTTATTTTGTGAAGCCGAGGCCGTTTGTGATAAAATGAAATAAATCCCAGGATCTCAGGACTGGCAGAGGGGCGCATTCTGGGGGGGGAAGAACCAGGCTGGTGTGATGGGAGAGGGTGTTTGGGTGATAAAACACAGCCGAGCAGGGCTGCCCATCGCACTATCATGACATATCACAAAATCGGTGTTCAGGGCAGCCTGAACTCCAGGCTTAAGCAGCCTGGACACCGTAGCGTCAAGCCCAGCAAGTGCCCCAGTTCAAACTGGGATCCTGTTTTAGTTTGTCACGCCAAAAAGCCGCCTTTCCCAGCCATCCAGGGAGATTTGCTGGATCCGAAATGCACCCCCGTGTGTCTGTTTTCACCCCAGGGGCTCGACACGGGGATGGGATGGGTGGCAGGGGGATGGTGCCACCGCCTGGGACCTGCAGCATCCCCGGCTCCCACCCTACACTCCCCGGCCTCACGCTCGCGTTGCAATTTGGTGCCGGGGCCGCGGGGAAATTGCCGGCAATTTGGGCTGAAAGCGGTTGGCAAATTGCAGTGTTTAGGCCCGCAAAATTGCAGAGGAGGCGGCTGGAAAGGCGAGGGGTGCCCCCCCAGGCAGCAGGTATTGGGAAACACACGGGGAAATGGAGCGAAAGGAGCCATCCCTGCGGGAAGCAGGGGAAGGCAGAGGCATGGAGAGATGGGGAAGGCAGCTGGGAGCCCAGCACAGACCTGTCTCTGCTGTAATGGGCAAAAATTTACCCCTGAGATTAAGAATTTGTGGCATGGAGCTGCTCGGGGGTTCGTGGCAATGCGCATCCCTTTTGGGAGAGGCTGCTGGTGTGTTTGCTTGCTGGTGGTTTATACATCTCCTCCGCAAATTTGCCCCATAAACATCCCAGCCAGCTGTAGTTATTTATGTCCTGGTGTAGCTCTGGGTGAGCAAGAAAGCCTTTTTTTTTTTTTTTTTTTTCTCTGTATTTTCTTTCTCATTTAGTTTAAGTGAAAGACTCCTTACAGGCCTGTGTGAGAGGTGGGATGCTTCCTTAGAAAGGGCTCGGGGTGCCCAGGGCCAGCCGCTGACCCCTTGCAGACACAGCACCGAGGCAGCAGCACGATAAAGCAGCCCCCAGCAGCATTTATGGATCGGTAAAAGCCTCCCAAAACAGATTGACATTTCTGCCCGTCCTCTGAGGATTTATGCTCTGACAACAGGGAGGACGTTTTATCCGAGACGGATTGGATTCGTGCTTGGGGAGCACCCCGCTGCTGCTGGTGGATGCACATTGCCCTGATACATGCGCATGGGGCCGCCTCCACCTTTGGTCTTCATTTTCTGGGCTATAAAACCCCAGATGGGTGCCAGCCCTGCTCCACGAGGCTTTTTGGGGTGACTTACCTACAGCGGTGCTGCGGCTGCGTGAAATTGGGAAGGAAAACCAGGCACACAGAAGTGCAGTGCATGCACCATGCTGCAGCTCATCTCTTCCTGAAATTATTCTGATTTTTTCCCCCCACCTCCCTCTTTCCCTTTCCCTCCTCCCAAGCTCAGGAGCCCCGCGAGGTCTGTGTTACGCGAGGCGCTTTGCCTTCAACCTAAAATCCTTGTTAAAGACCAGTGTGTGCATGGGGGGGGGGGGGGGAATCAAACCGTTGATCAAATCCGACAAATTCCCCAAGCCTGGTTTACACGGCCAGAATGAGATGCTAATTAATAAACAGCAAAAAGCAGCCGGGCTCCAATTTGCATCCATGTGCTTTGTCAAACCGTTGGGTAAACAAAAGCCCAGAAGTAGCAGCCCAGGACGGATTCACGGCGCGGCGATCCCAGCGAGGCTGTTCGGTGGGGATTACAGCCCCTGCAATTTTATTTTTTTGGCTTAATTTCTCTCTCTCGTCTCCAGTTAGGATTCAATTTGACGCCTATAATCAGCTGCAGACAGAAAGCCCTGATGTAAAGGCTTGACACGAATAATGGCCAAAAAAAAAGAAGTCTTCTCCTTTTGTGTCCCTTCCTCGTGCGCACGCATGTGTGCGTGGGGACTGTAAATAAAAAATCGGGGTTTTGATAGGCGCGGGTGAAAAGGAATAGGGTAAATTTGTTATAGTCCTTCTTAATTACAGCTGATGGGGGCAGTTGGTGGTTCTGAGCAGCGGGAGCTGAGGCCAGGTCAGCCTGCGTGGCTGCCAGGGGGAATTGCACACATGGGGGTAAGGGGATGCTCTGAGCTCAGAGGTGAGGGTGAGATTTGGGGCAGAAATCCACTTTTTTTCTCCAGAGACCCCACCGGCAGGGCCTTCCATTTGCTCTCCTGCCCCTGGTTAGGATCTCAGCTTTCCTTGGCAGGGTTTCCCTCTGTCTGCTTATCTGGTATGGAGGAGTTGTGAGAGCTTTGGGGCTGGGAAAGAGCCCTAAAACAGCCACAAAAACCCTCCCAACAGCTAATTAAGATTCCTCCTGGCTAGCAGATAGTTAGATGGATGGACAGATAGAATTGAGAAATTATGATAGTTTATTATTCGCTCTTGGTACATTTTCTTTGATGCTCTCTGGGCCATTTATTCTACCACATTAGCTGATTTTTATTTTGATATTGTAATTTTCATTTTGGCGAAAGCACCCGCAGGAACTGAATGGGAACTCATCAGCATAAACTGAAAGGAAGAAATAACTTGTATTAAACATAACAGTATTTTTTCTTAAATAAGAGGAGAAACCAAAATGATGTATGGATACGGACACACAGCCCAGTGCAATCAAGCTGTCGCAGCTTGGGCCACAAAACCCCATCATTTCTGTGATGTTAACCCAAAAGTGCGATGCTCTGCTCAGCCAGGGCTGGCCTTAGCAAAATCTCAGCGTGGCGCCGAGTGCGCATGATGCGGGTCCACCCTAAAAAAGTGTAGCAAAAAGAAAGGGATTTTTCCTTTTCCTATTTGCCATACCACAGAGGAAGCCAAATCCCCAAATAAGCCAAAATCCCCAAGCCCGTGATGGCTCCGCAGGGTGATGCCCAGGCTGGGAAGTGCTCGTCAAACATTTCCCCAAGCCTGATTTCAGCACATCCCAGCTGCAGAGCAACGTGGAAGCGGGGAGCTCTCTGCTCAGGAAATCACAACTGCTCTCCATCTGAGAATCAGGAGGGCCGTATATCAGCGCGAGTGCTGCAGCAGATGCTTTATGGTACCAATTACTGCAGCGTGGCTCCGAGCGGCTGTGGTTCCTCCAGTTATGGACAGAGCCGGGCAGGTCAGGACTGAAAGCTTTGGCGTTTTGGGGGGCAGCAAGGAGCTATAAAGCAGGCCAGAGCAGCTTGTTTCGAGCCTCTCCTCATCTGCCGACCTTTTCCTGCCTTCGCCAGAGGTTTGGGGCGCAAAGTGTAAAATTAAAAACACAAAAGTGTTTGGCTGAATCAGAGAGAAAATGGGTAGCAGGTCTCTGGAAGGCTTCCCGAAGCCAAGGAAATAGCTTGGAAGATCTCATTGCATCCTTAGGTGCACAGCTGGCTGCCTCCACAGAGGAGCTTCCAGCACACAAAGCGGCCGCTTGGCTTCGGCTGACCACTCCAGGGCTTAAGGGCTTTGCTGAGTTAGGGCTTTCCGGCAGCTTTTTTCAAGTGGCATGGTTATCATTTAGATTTTCCGCTGATGTTTATTCTGTACAGATCTCCAGGCTTTTTTTTTTTTTTTTTTTTTTTTTTTTTCCACAAGCAGCTTGCTGTTGCTGTTTATTTATTTATTTATTGTACTGCAAGGATTAAGCACAAATCATTCTCCTTCAGTGCACCCATTCCCAGACGCAGACCTCTCCAGGCACGGTGCTGAGCCCCGAGCTCTGCTCCTTCAGGACCACCCCGCAGGTGACCTTAGCCGGGGCCTCAGTGGCTCCTTTCCAGACCCCCCAGTGCTCACCAGGCTTTGCAATGGGGGATTTGTAAGAGATTTAATTTCTTCCTGCTCCCCGGGGCTCCGTGCCAGCTCAGGGTTAAGCAGACCTGAACTGTGGGATGTGGGGGGGGGGAAAAAGCGTGAATCACATCTTCATAGCACTCCTTGAAGGGCTTCCAAAAGAACATGAGAAAGGAGGTAAGCGCTGGACGGGCTCCTCGCCTCCTCTAGTCCCCACTCCTTCCCTTGGCAGAGATTTGTGAGACGCAGATGAGAGATTTCCTGCTTGGCGGGGAGGGGGGAGCAGCAGATTAAATCAACCTGCTCGTCGCCACGCTGCCAACGCCGTTTGAAAGATGCTTAAATATTTATTTAAAAAGAAGTTGGTGTGGGGGGGAGAGAGAAAGATACATAAAATTAAAATGTTCATTATCTCACAATTCATATTTAATAAGAGTCGCCGTTACAGCTGGGTAATGGATTTCCTGCCATTAATGCCTCCTGTATTTTGAGGGCCCAGCCTGGGCTGGGGATGCCTGGCATTGGGGAAGGCACAGCCAATGCTGAGATGTGGGAGAGGAGCAGTGCCGAGGTCCGAAACACCCCAAAATCCACCGAAATCTTGTTATATTGAGACTATTTCACCTTGCACTAAGCAGCAATGGGGGCATTCTGCCTGAGCGCGATCCCCAAGCTGCTGCTCTGCGTTTGGGGCCAGCCCAGATGTTTTGGGGGTGTTAGTGTAGGGGAAGCCCGGGGAGGTTTTTTAAGGCTATTTCTTGAGGCCACGTGCTGCTTTTCCCAGGATCTGCCCCTGGGACTCCTCAGATTTGCCCCGAAACAAAAGCAAAATCCCAGACCCGTAGGCCCCGAGAAGGCTGAGTCCAGGAGCTATTAAATATTAACATGCCAACAACATGAGGAAAATCCAATGGAACTGAAGCGACTCTGAATGTGAAGTGCTGATTAACTGCTGCAGGGGATTATTGAGGAGGTAAACGGAAAGAAACGCAGGGAATTGCCTAATGTGGATTGATCAGAGGCTCCCTTTGGACCAGGAAGGGCTCGTTAGCCACTACCTGATGCTGCTATTTAGCAGCTGAGCTCCTTTGGCTCTTTGTATCAGCTTATTAGAAGCCCCTGGGTAGTGCGATATCTCCAAATAGGATGAGGCTGTATTTACTAATTCGGGAGGATTAGCGGGAGTAGAATTATTAAGATCCCTATCGGAGGCCGTTGAGGTCTGTGGCTGCTTTTGTCCTGTCTCATCTCGGGGAAAGCTGCAGCAATGGCCTCGCATCCCCCAGTGGGGCCCAGCCTGGGAAAGGGATGCCAAATCGCTGTCGGATTTC
The DNA here is from genome assembly GCA_011076525.1 of Nettapus auritus. NCBI lineage: Eukaryota > Metazoa > Chordata > Aves > Anseriformes > Anatidae > Nettapus > Nettapus auritus. Next base: position 3,702,482 of record CM021786.1, on the reverse strand, counting down.
CCTGAAATTTTAGTCAAAGCCTCAAGAAGTGAAAAATAGCTCCCTGAAAAGAAAACAAGAGAGGCTAATGCCCCTCTCTGCTCGTGCTCCAAGGGTTTCTGCATCTCTGGGGGCAGCCTGTGCCCACCTCTCATGGGATCCCTGTGCCAAAGGGGTGCAAGGGGCCGGGAGGATGCTCAGGGCGAGATGCTCCAGCTCCTGGGAGCTTTTCCTTGGCCCAAGCTGATGCCAGGGCAGGGATGGAAAGGGGAAGGATTGCACCAGCATTATAATAAATGTCTCTGGCAGGGACACGTGGCTTTATTAACTCCATTTGTCTTCGGTGGCCACACGAATGGTGGCGATAAATCACCCAATCACCAGCACAGTCGCGGCGATGGCACAGCCCCTGTCTCTATCCCTGCTTACCCGTCCTCCCGTCTGGGCTCTGAAAAGTGGGGGAAATGGGTTTGTCACTAGGGGTGAAGTGGTGAGGAGCTGGGAAACGTCAGTGTGGGAGGATGCTGTGGCTGGTCACTCCATGGCAGTAGGGATCTGGCAGCAAAATCCCCCCTCCTTGCTGGGTTAGCACGAAGACCATCTCTCCCTCTCCTCTGTCAACCTGATTTTTGTTTTACTTTACTTTATTTCATTCCATGTCTCTTTCCTCGTTCTTGACAAATTACACTTCCTCAGCTACCATAGTTCAAAGTGCCTCTTCGTGGTTTGTTTGGGATCAGTGAAGAATAGCTTTTCCCAAAGAGCAAAAAAACCACCCCCTGCCTCCAAAATGCTTTTTTTTTTTTTTTTTTTTTTTGGTGTTTGCTTTAATAGAAGAGTCTTGTCTTATTGATTTCGATCCCCATGCCGACACAGATGTGTGCAGCATCAGAAGATAGACTGGAGAAATCGATGGGGTTCCCAGGGTGCTGCTGCCTGCGTGGGTGGGTTATGGGGTTCCTCGCTGGTGCCATCCCACCCCCGACCCCACTGCTGTCCTCCCCCAGCCCACGGCAGAGACGAGGCATGATCCACCCTGGCCAGTGAGGTTCAACGGCTTAAAAGCCTGGGGACAGAAGTAATAGAAAACTAAAAATGTATTTTTTTCAACTTTCTGGCTTCAATTCATTCTCTTTCAACTCCTGTCTGGCAGAGGAATATAGATTTGATGTCAGGTTGGCTGTTCATATTTAATGCTGTTACGTCAGCAGAAGGGACGTGGATTTTTGGCTTCTCAAAAAAAGCCTGGAAGCGGAGTGAGGTTTCCAAAAGCTTCCGTAGAAAATCTGAGTTTGTTTTAATGGGGACAGAGGTGCAAACGCCAACATTTCCCATCTGATTTTCCACCACCCTGCCTTCCAGAGCATCCATTTCCTGGAGAACTTCACTGATCTTTCTTGTTTCAATGTGAAGCCAGAGAATAAGGTGGAATATCAGCCTTTCCTCTAGAACAGAGATCCCCTGGATTTGCCCCTTGGACCACCCCATCACCCCCATCCCCAGACCCCTGGTCAGAGCACGATGCTCATGAAATGATGTCTCAAGTTAGCAAAACCCTGCTTGTCATAGATCCCTGGCTGTTCTTTAGTGCTGTTTTTGGGGTGATGGATAATGGGAAACGTGCTGGCACAGCGTGATAACTGTGTGATAAACCTCAGTGTGACCCAAGGACGGGAGGAGGCAGAGCAGGCGCCTTATCTATCTATTTATCTATCTGCTCTTCTGGCAAAGGAAGCCCTGATTTAGGTGGCAAGGATCCACCTTTTTTAGATCTGGATGAATGAGGCTTCAAGGGAGGGTTTTATTCCATCTGTATTTCTTTTCTTTCTTTGCCAAATCATACCCCTGCCCCTTCCGCGACATTAATCATCCTCGTTCCTCCTCCGAGATCTCTTTCTAATTCCCTGATGTCTTCTTCAGGCTGCAGAGCCATGCACATGGGCATAATGCAGATTGAGGCAGCGCAGACAGCTTTCCACGGCTCAGCCCTGCCAAATTCTGCCTTTGGTTGCTGCTGCCAGCGGTCCCCAGCTCCCAGCGCTGAGCAGAGGAGCCACAGGGGAGGGTTCAGGAGCTGCCCCTTTCTTTGCAGACGTGTCTGTGCAGTGCTCTGGGGATGCTGCGGCATCCCAGGAGGGGTTTGTGGGTCCCTGCCCCTGGAAAATGCAATCTGCCATGGCCACGTCCCGTAAGAACAAAGACCCTCCCGCGAGGTTTGGCTGACGTGGGAAGGGGACGCTGCCAGCTCTGCGGGGACGGCTCTTTCTGAAAGGCTTACACAGATGAATCGCCTCGCAAGCTGCGAGCACCAGCAACGGATTTTGTTTTACACTTGGTTTTATTAGTACCCATTCAGCTCCGGAGCTGAAGATCCCCTGGATCAAAGCGCACGCGGCAGGTTCAGCTCTTCCCCCCCCTAATTAAAGTTGGAGGCAGCGATCCGGACGGCTGAGCCTTCCCAGAGCTCCTGCTGGAGAAGCTGCCTTGCCATCCCCACTATTCCTAAGTTCAAACACCTGTCATCACTGAGAACTGCAACTTTTCCCCGAAACACAAACAAGTGAGATGAGACGATGCTCTCAGCCCTTGTCACGTCTCACAGCGCTCCGTACACATCAGGCTTTTAAAAGAGGTTTTCCACCAGGGCTGACACAGACACATACGGCCTCCTGCTGCTCTGCTCTCCTTGTCCCATCACTTCCCAGTGTTGGCTTGTGGTTTTCTTTTTTTCCCTCCAGCCAGGGCTTTTTAAACTCAGGGTTGTTTCTGTAGAAGATGCTTTTCCTCGGGATCCTGGTGCCGTGGCCCTGGGGTGCTCCCGCGGCTCCACGTGCTCCTCTCCCAGGGTGTTCCTCTCGGAGCAATCAGGCTTGAAACACATCTAACACGCAGAGCTCTGTTGAATGGAAAAGTGGTGAGTGGGTGTATTCAGAGGGGAAGAAAGGGGTTTATTCTTGGTGCCAGTTAATGAAATTAGAAAAGGGAGAAAAGCTTGCCTAATACACAGGGAAAGATAAAATATGTTTCAAAAAAAAAAAGAAATCACAATGCTGCAGTTCTCTCTAAATGTCAAAATATTACATTTTGGGGATGATAAAGATGGAAGAAATAGCTGGGTTTCAATTTCAGGTGCCACATCATATCTCTTCCCCTCTATAATTTTTATTAAAATGTGAATGTTCCAGGAAGTCATTATGCCGTCTTTATTGTGTTTGCATTGGAAATAACAAGTTTATTTGAGGAAAGTGCGTAGAAAGGAGGCACGCGTGTGTCATCTCGGGGGGGAGAGCGGGGCGGGCACTGACCCCTGTCTGCTGCCCTGCTGGGTGCTGGATGTCCCCGCGGGGAGGTGACAAAACCAGGACCCCGAGCAAGGCGCGGGGTGTGGAGCATCCTCTGCTGCAGCCCCTGCCCCACGGGCTGGATCCTGAGCTTCTCTTACTCCTCCAGCCCAGGCATGGAGCTCGATTTGCTTCCACCAAGGCTGCCTGGAGCCACTCGCTGGTCGCTGTAAGGTGGGGATTGAAATCCAGCATGGCAGGAGGGGTTTTTTGTGTGCACAAGGAGAGGGTCTCGGTGCCGCCAGCCTGCTTTGTGCCTGCCCGAACACCCAGGGAGCGGTGCCTTGGCAATCCTCCTCCACCAGCCTTTATCTCCATGCCTTAACACCCGTCCTTCTGCTCCCCTGTGCAATTGCACTCTGGTTTTTCTTTTCCCACTGTCTCTCTCTAAGGGGAAGCGACGGAGCAGCGAGCTCCACCTGCTCCCCTTCCCGGCCATCTGCTCCCGCGCTCGGGCTGGGACAGAGATGCTGTTGCACACCACGGCTGGAGGCTTGCCCCAGGCTCCTGTGCATTTTCTCCTTTATTTTTCATTTCCAGTGCATTTTTGCCTTTAACATGCAAATTCTGTGCTGTAGGAGTATCAGCAGCAAGGGAGAGTGAGCAAGCTCAGACCCGTCCTGACACCCCAAGAAGTAAAGGCATGGAGGTTTTCCTTTTTTATTTTTCTTAGCTTGCATCTTTGGATGAGTATGTGGCTGTCTGTTGGTTTTGCTGTGCTTTTTATTTTTTATTTTATTTTTTTTGTCCACGTTTGTGGGAAATAAAATTGTTCAGCTAGATGACTTGGCTTTTTCAAATTTGCTGAAGGCGAGGCGAGGGGAAGCGCGGTGCGCTCGTGCTGCCAATGCTCTGCTGATGCTCCTGGGTCCTTCTTCCACTGCTTCTTCACTGCTTCCTTCGCCTTCCCCTTTACAGCAGAAAAATGAAGTGTTGAGACCCTGAGGTTGCCCAACAAAGGGCGTTGGGGACAAGAAATAAAACATTTAGCGGCTCTGGCTCCCCTTGAGAATTCAGGTCCGTTTGAGGTTTTTATTGCAGGGAGGGTGATGGATTGGCTCAAACTTCTCCAGCAGGTGGGAGGTTTCCTCCACATCAAGGCAAAGGTTGCCTTTGCCAAGGACACCCCGTTAAGCTGAGATGAAATCCATGACCCTGAGAGCCAGGGAAACTCAGCCCGTGGGTGCTGCCCTTCCCGTCCGGCTTAGAAGAAGAGTCAGTGGGTGTCACTAATGGGCACTAATTTTCTGCAGATCTCTAATGCCTGAGAGTTGGTGGGTTTGGAGAGGAGGTGGATGGATTTCAAACCCCACCGTCTCCAACCCTGCTCCTTCCAACCCTCTTTTGGCAGCTGCAGCTTGGAGGGCAAACAGCAGACAAGCTCGGAGCGCCCATGACGCCCACTTGCAGCCACTTGTGAGCAATTAAAAGAGGCCTGGAGACTCGAATTATTGCAGCTGCCAGCTCGGATAGCGGGGTGAGAGCTCCCTGCTGCCAGCCGGGGATGGGGATGCTCAACCGCAGGCACCGACCGTGCTGCAAAGCAAGGCTGAGAATAAAAGGCACAATGGAGCACGTCGGTGGGCGTTTGGAGGGGAAGCCAGGGAAGCTGAGCTGTGCAAAGACCTGAGAAATTCCTGTATATCGTGTCGTGTGCTTCCCAGCATGTGGCCTGACGCTGTGTGCAGGGCAGGGGCTGATCCGTGCTGGTTTTGACAGGGAACTGGTGCCTCCAGCTGGGATGGGAGGCACCCTCCAGGTGGGAGCACGGAGTGGGGGCACCCCATGGCGGGCACAGACCCCTAATTGCCTCTGTTGATAATGGGAAAACCCTTCAGTGGAAGTATCGGGGGGTACGGGCTGTGCTAATAACGCGAGTGGACGGTTGGCTGCTGACAACCCGCAATGTAAATCCTCGAGTCTGCTAGCTGCAGTCTTGGCTTTTACGTTTAATAGCATTTGGAAATGAGTCGTGTGCTTCTGTGAGATTCACTCGCACAATGAGAAGCCTGGAGGGATATAATTTTGTTTTAAAAGTCGAAGTGTTGTCATAAAAACCTTTGGAAGAAGAGGGAGAAAGAGCAATGTTTCAACTCACTTTTTTAGCTCCAAAATAAAAGTCTTTGCACGGGATCACTGTGCAGCAAACTTCCCCGTATGAAGGAGCCCAGGTGCAGCTGGAGAGGTGACTGTGAGTCCTGTATCCATCCTTAATAATTCCTGGCCTCATCCGCTGCAGAGTGAATAATGTTCTCTCTGCCCCCAACACAGACGCAACCTGTGCCCTGGCATCCCGCAGCCAGCTCTGGAGCTGTTCCCAGCCCCCGTCTCAGAAAATTAGCCATAATTAGTTTTTCTGTGGCATTGCACCTCCGGGGAGCGGGGCTAATTCTGTGACGGGAGAGGGAACAGCCTGGTTTTGTGGAATAAGCTGAGGCAGCGTGCGGGGTAAGGGCTGGATAGTCCTGAATTCAGGGCAGGCTTCCATAAAGCAGGAACGTCCCGGGGGTTTGCTGCTGCCCCCTCAAATCCAGGCTGAGGAGCACGAGCTGTTATCCCCCTTGGGAATCCCCTGAGGCCGTTAAAGTGAGGAATCGCCAGCAGCCGGGGTTATTTTACATCTTTAATAGACGTATTGCCTTCCATTAGGGCTTCATCACTGGGCTCCCCGTGTAAGCACCACGAGAGCGTCCGTCACAATTAGCAGGACGTCGCAAGAGGCATAAAGGAGACTGATGCAGGTGCTGGGGTGGAGGCTGCAGGAGAGGCTCTGCTTCCCCTCTAACTACCAAGGATCTGATTACTGAGGATAAGGAGAGCTGTAAAAGAGAGGGAGTGCATCCACGGCAGGAAATTAATTGTGTTTTGGGCCAAAATCGGGCTAAATTAGCCCCACCAGGTCCCCTGCAGGGGACAGGAGGGGGTTGAGGTCTTGCCTGCCCCAGGGGCAGGATGCTCAGTATGATGAATGCTTTAAAAGGAACACAATTGTTCCTTAGAACACGGTTACTGTAGAATAAATACATTTCTTCCTGTGGCCTTATCCTTCCCCTTGCTTGCATTAAACAAATCAGGCTGGATTTGGGCTTCGCTTGCTGGGGTGTGAAACAGGAGAGGCACAAACAAGGCTGGGTGTCTGAGAGGGGATGATTTTGCCAAGGCCTTACTTTTCAAGGGCTTCCTTAGCAGGAAAAGCCCCAAATCTCCCAACGACACCAGGTCTCTGTATTTTTTATCCCAGGTTTACTCTAATGATGCTTCTCTCCTGATCCCAGGGTCTGAGGCAGGGCAGCAAGAGAAGCTTTTCAGAGGCGATGCTAAGCCCCGGATCCCAGGCAGGAATATGAAACATTAAGGAGCAGCTAACGAGAGGAGAATTGAAAGGAGGCTTTTCCCAGAAGAGATGAGCGGGTTCGCGGGAGAAGCCCAGAGGCGCTTAGGAAGGAACCAGCAGGCAGGAGACGTGCAGGGCATGGGTCGCATCCTTCCTCCGCCTCTCCAGCTCCAGGCAAAGCCCAGGGTCTGGCCATGGGGTCGGGTTTTGGGAAGGGCTTATAAAGAAGAGGCTGGCAGGGCTGTGGTGCAGCCGGAGCAGGGAGATGTGTAGAAACCTGAGCTGCATGAGTAACTTTTGCCTTGATTTTTCCTCATTTTGGTAACCCCGTAATAGTCTTCATCTAATCAGGGCTGTGGAGCATGGCGCGGCATCCTCAGAGCATCAATGAATAAAAAGCAATTAAAGGTCCCAAACCTGCTGATCTGTACTCAGCCTGCTCCCCTCCCACCCTTTCTTTTGTACGCCTGGCCCATTAAAGGAATTAATTGCTTTCTTTTCACATCTGGAGAACAGCCGAGGTCGGACCTGAGCGGAAGGCTCCAATCTGCTGACTCCTCTGCCTTTATATCAGTGCCGACCCAAATTAGTTTTCCAAATGAGGCTTCCCTTCTTGCCAGGCCAGTGAAAAGAAGAGGAGCCAGACCCTGGCGGAGGAAAAAAAAACACCTCCCCCAGCCAAACGGGGCAAGGAAGGGCAGGGGCAGAGCCCTGGCAGCAGGAGGGTGCTGAGCCCCTGCCTGCGCGGGAGCCGGGCAGGGCTCACGGCGGTAAATTTTTAATCAAAGGTGGCATCGCTGATGTCCCGGGGTTTGCAGCATGCTTTTATCTCTGCTGAAACGCTTCGAGCTGGAAGGATGCCCTCCACCAGCTCGGTATGATTTATACATCTGTAGGCAGGGAGTGGCCCAGGTGCGAGCATCGCTGGAGCCGCTTCCCCCCAGCCTTGAAATGCCACATCCACACCTCACCACTGGCCTCACATCCCCTTTTCCCTATTTTTTCCCCATTCTCCTGCTCTGTCTCAGTCCCATATTTCCTCGCTTTTCCTCTCGTTTTGACTCCTCTGCCCTGGTAGGGTTTGCTTGGCTGGGAAGCCCGGCTGGTGGAATGGAACAAAGCGTGAGAAATCAAGGCTTTATCACCCATAAAAAAACATTTGCGTTAGCATTCCAGGCTCGAAGCGTTCCGAAGTCACTAAAAGTTGAATGTTTTATTTCCCCCTGTATTTCCATGTTAAAGCAAACACAGATGTTTCTTGCAGGAAGCAGTCCCACTTAATGAAGGGGAAGAAAAAAATCGTAGGTGCTTTAAAACTTGCTAAAGGCATCCTGAGATCTCTGGGCCCTGAGCATCCCGGCCGTCCCTGGTGCCATATCAGGAGCATCCCTCAGCCAGGACTCCGGTCCCCGTGCTTTTGGGGCCATTTGTTGCAATGGTTAATTGCCATCTTTATAAAAATGCGCGCTTTGTTTCCTGTTTGAATTTGTTTAGCTATTTGTTCTTGCCATGCCAGATTAAAGGGTCCTTCAGCACCCTTTAGCATGCCTGCTTCCCTTCCCAAAACAGCTCCTTTTCCACCCAAAACACCCCTGAGCTGAGACGTCTTGTTTCACTCCAAAATGCAGCCAAACACCCAACCATCGTTTGCTCCCTTCTTACAACCCCTTGAGCCAATAACGACCGAGCAGCAGCTTTTATTTAATTTTTTCTCTCTTTAAAAGCAAGGATATTTTTTCCCGTGGAGGTGGCAGCACACGCGGGCCGGTGCTGTGCTGGGAATGTATAAATAGCCCGGGCTGAGAGCACAGCACAATAGCTGTCACTCGACCGCAGCAGAATGGGGCCACGAGTGGTAGCAGATGAATTTCCTAAGCAACAAAGATCCTGTTTTCATGCAAATATCTCTTAGTAATAAAATCCAGGAGAAAAGAAAGGCAGATAATGTGTTATATAAGCAGAATTATCTTGGCACAGAATGCTTCTTTCAAGGATTTTTTTTTATTTTTTATTTTTTTTTTGGAGACATCAGCAGCCTTTCAGCAACTTGATTTGGGCTGCGAGCGAGAGCAGCGGTGAATGATGTGCAGCGGGGAAAGTGCTTTAGCTGCCTACAAAGCGCCGTATGAATTTAACACGAGCAGCAGCTAATACGAATAAAACTGGGAAAAAGATTCCTTGCCACGATAACACGGCCTTCCCTTCCCCCTAGGAGTTCTGAGCGCTTTGCAAGCATCCATTAATTAAGCCTCAAAGGAGTTCCCATCCCCGGTTTTACAGCCGGGGTGAGATGGAGTGCTTTGCTCCAGTGCAACGCGCGTGGCGTGGGGATGCACCAGAGCCAGCAGCTGAGCTCTCCCTACCTTGTTCACTCCGTCTGCTGCTAATTCAGCCTCAGGTCGGAGGAGTTTTGAATTTCCCAGCTCCTGACCTTGTCAGGCTGCTCGGAGGCCGGTGCCCCGTGTTCTTCTTGGGGTGTTTCCAGCCGTGGTGTGGGTAGGGAGCTCTCAGTGATGCCCCTCCGTGCTGCGTGGAGGCGATGCATTCCTAAGCACCTCTTTGCTATTTCTTCTATTTTTTTTATTTTTTATTTTTTTAAGCTTTTATGCATTTTCAGGGGGATCTGCAAGAAAACAGCTTCATGTATAAAAGTGCGTTCAATGCCATGAGCTTGTACCGGTGACCTGCTCTGCATTGAGCACAGTGACTTCTGCAAATAGGTGTGCTGGGGGGAAATGGAGAGAAAATCCACGGAAATCAATGTGCTGCTGAGCCCGGTGCTTAGCATGTGCCCCCTTCACCTGAAGTTCTCGGGCATGCTTTATTTTATGGTGGTGTCCATGAGGTCACCTGCTTTTGTATTTCCTATTTTAACTTAAGTACGTGCAGAGAGAATAATAATGGCTCAAGGCCAAGCCAATAGGCGGAGGAAGAGGCCAGCCACGGAAACAAGAGATAGCGCACGAGATGGGTGTTATCACTTGTAGCCCTGCTCAGAAACGGGCCCTGTGCATTGGCACATGTGCACCCTGTGCCATCTGTCTGTAGTTATCAGAGTGCTTGGATCGCTGCGCTCGCTCCCCTCGTCCCGACACACGTGTTACGGGAACTCGCCTCCTGTTAGGATAATTTAATGTAGAAACCGATTGGGATGGTGGCTTTCGAATGGAGCACTGCGTAAGTCCGGCGTTCGGGTCCAAAAAAACTAAATTGCAAACCCTGGAGGGAAGCTTGAAAGGCAAACCTGCCTCTAGATCCAAAGCCCAGGTCCGTTTGCTTTTGAAATGTGTCATTTGGAAGCTGGACCCTGATTTCTGAGTGTTGAGCATCCAAGTGAAATTAATCTGGAAGCACCGATCCTGCTTGAATTTAAACAACCCCCAGGCCCCTCGGAGCTGGGCGGCCAAAAGCGCTCGGTGACAGCCACTCCTCCTGCTGTTTTCTGTAATTAAGCTCTAGGAATGTAGGCTCTGCAGATATTTATTTTGTTCCCTGGCCTTTTCCTGCCGAAATCACATCCTGAGCTCTTCCACCTTTCCCACCGGCAACCGAGCCGCTCGAGCTCTCTCTAGAGGAGTCAGCAGGGAGATGGCGAGCATCCGGCTCTCCTCCTTCGGTCATCCCCCTGCTTATTAACACACTTGGCTCCGATGGCTTGTTTTCCTTCTTGGAGCCCTCAGGAGCTATCGTCGGGGCTGTTAATGGAGCTGAGAGGTCTCCTGGGTGTTCTTTGGAAACATGCGGCTCCTTCCTGCTGCACGAGGGCCTCCGAGCGGCCGCCAGCAGGCAGATGGAGCCGGTCTGTTCCCTGCAGGAAGAGGTTATTTCTCCTTACTAATAAGTGCAAGTCTGGAGCAGAATTGATAGATATATTTATATTTTGATTTATATATATATATATTTCTTTCTCCTGGTGCTAGTTTCTTATTTGGCTTGGCTGGTGGGGGTGCAGAGGTGCTGCTCTGTCTGTCTGCAGGTCAGGACTCGTCTCTGTGTCGCCTTTGGTGGGAATTACCCAACTTTTAAATCACAGACACTGCTGCAACAAGAGCTGCTTTTTAAGGGATTAGCGCTAAGCGTCCATACGTGATCACGAGATAATCCACAGGCACAATGGTGGGGCAGAAGAGGCCCCTTGGAGACCTTGGTGGTAGCCTGTGGCCAGGTGAAGGAGGAAGGAAATTGATGGCAGAGGAGAGCAGGAGCCTCCAGTGGCAGAGAAGTGATGCTGCCAGTATCGAAGTTATCGTGGAGGAGGTTGTCATGGTGATTTGAGGTGTCAAGAGATGGCTCCGGAGCCCGCTGTGCCGGGAGCAGGGGAGCGAGACAGTCGTGGAGAGGGACAGGGAGGGGAGAGCGTCCAAAGGAGTGGAGAGAAGAAAAGGCAACGGGGTGGGGAAGGGATGGAGAAGAGCTGCATTTAGCTGGGAGGTTGGCACTTCATTCCCTTCCTGTTGTGCACCTAGGATGAGACGTGGAGAGCAGTGGCAGTGGCTCTCCATGGCTCTGCACCCTTCGCCATGGCCCCATGCCCACTGCTGCTCCCCCCCCGAGCATGAAATGGGGATGTTGGTTCCCAAACAAAGTGCTGCAGCTCTCCGCAGCCCCCCTTTGCAGGGACGTGCCGCCGAACCCACTCTGTGCCCCCTTCCACCAGCTCTAAATCTGCACAGCAAACCCCAGCGAGAGCACTTTCCAAAGGCTGCCGGCTATGACAGATGTTATTTTATGGAACACGGCACCAGAGATGTGAAATACATAGTTCATAAATGTCAGGAGGAAGGAAGCAATATCCTGGATTGAGGTCGTTTGACTTTTTTTTCCTCTCTTGCAAAAGCATCCCTCCAAGTAAACAGCCATCCCCGCCCGCAGGGAGAAGCGGGGTGCCTCGGAGAAGGCAGTGACGCTTGGGGGAAGTGTGGCTGGAGGCACAGATCAGCCCGTCGTGAGCGGGACCTTTTTGAACCCCACGTCTGAGTTTTTGGTTGAGAAAGTCAGGGGATGGAGCTGAGACCTTACTTCATCGAGGTCTCCGGGGAGGAGAGCATTGCACGTGTGCATCTATAGGCAGAGAATACGTATGTGTGTCTATATATATTTAATATGTATGCACTTATGGAACTGCAATTAATTATGATTAGTAACAAGCTAGCAGGGTTTCCACCATCCCCCAGATGTCTAACTCTCAATTCCAGCTTCCAGTCCTCCGGATGCTCTCATGGTCTGTGTGTGCCCGTGCTCAGCTTCATTTGTGCCCAAGCGCCCCAAGGCGATGAGCTCCCTGAGCAAGCAGTGCCCCTGCCCCTGCCCCTGCCAGGCGGGCTATTTCCAGAACCAGAGTTGACAAATCCCCCCCTGAAGCCAGCAGTTTTTAATATAAGTGTCAGAAAGCGTTACCGAAACGCCGGAGCGGCTCGGGGAGGCGCTGGGGAGGGCATGGGGACAGCCCGATGTCAGTCACATCTGCCCGCTTGTCTTTGCCGAGCATCCCCTGCCTGGTGAGATGCGTTTCCAGCCCGGCACGCTCTGAAGTGAGCAGATGTGGCATTTAAAGCTAATCCCCAGCGACCGGCCGCCCGCGGCTCCCCGCGCCGTCACGTCTGCTCTGGCTGGGGTTGCGCCGGGTGCTAGCTGCTGCACCGCAGCCGTTTCCCTTTTCTCATGGTCAGGAAGGTGTGAGATGCCACGGGGAGGGTGCTTGGGGCTGGTGTCAGCAGGGGACGGAGCTGGGGATGTGCTGGGGTCGTTCTGGGGTAATGGTGGCTCCAACCCAAACCGTTCTCCTGCTTTGTGGGGTCTGAGTGAGCGCATCCTTGTCCTGTGGTGCCGCAGCGAGCAAAGACAGCACCCTGGGAAAAGAATGGGCGATCAAATCCGGGCTTGTAGGCGGACAAAGAACCTGTTTTTCCCTGCTGCAGGGAGGTTTGCGCAGTCGATGTTTAGGTCTTTGGTTGGGGCTGAACACGCAATAAGCTTGCACAAACCCAGCAGGCAGCTCCTATCCCTTCTCCATCCTTGTGGCTTCAGGAGATGTTGCACCCCCGTGATTTTGGGGTGCTGGTGGCGCTGTGCAAAACCATGGGGAAATGTCAGCTTCTGGTTTCAAAGGAGGGAGGAAAAATCTTAAATTTCCCTGTGTTCTCTCAGCAAAGCTACTTTTGTCTGGAAAATAGGCCAATTTCCACCTTATCTAATGCCTCCAGCTGTGATGTGAAAGGCTTGGAGGAAAAACCGCATCTCTCACGTTATCTCCTCACTGCAAAGTTTAATTATCCTCAGCTGTTCCGCCGAAATGTGCCCGTGTCCGGGCTCCAGGAACTGTCTTTCCCCTGCAAACCTCTGGGAGAAAAGCATCCATCCAGCACAGCCCCATTCCCATCTCCTGTATGTGGGCCCTTTGTGGGTATGTCAAAACTGGACAAGAAAACCTCGATTTTATTGCTTGGGGAAGGATGGGGCAGGTAGGAATATTCTCCTTTCTCCTCCCTGAGTTCCTGTGGTGAGGAGCCCAAATTTCCCCTCCTGTTCCCCAGGCTCTGCATGTTCCGTACCCACACGCACAGAAACCTGTGTGGGCTCTGTGCACAGCGGAGACGTCCATCAATTATTTATAGAAGGAATATTTCCATTTCGTTCTTAATTTATTCGCCAATAGCTTCGTGGTAAATAGAGGGAGATAAAAAAGGGGAGATGTATAGATGTGGATGGCGATACTGAGCAACTCCACAGAAATAAATCCGCCGAGGAGGGGGAAAATGCTCGAGAATGTGGTAGGGAGGAGATGAGAGGGTTAGAAGAAATAAAAAGCTTTAATCTAAGCAGGGCTTAAATACACTTGCAAATGTCAGCTCCTTAATAGCTTGTCCTAAGTCTCAGCATGTTAGGAAATATAAATGATGGAGAGATCCTTCTCTCCTTCCCATTAGCTAACATCAGTAGCTTTATATGTCTACATCTGCTCTCCGTGATTACAGCTGGCCTCTTAGGTGGTTGGTTTTGATTATGTTTAATTCATTAATTTCTGTTTGGGTGAGGCTTCCTTCTTCCTCTCCGTTCTTGCTCCAAAGCCCTCTGATTTCCCCTTAAGAAACTGAATTCTTGCAGCCGATGCATTGGGAAGAGCAGGGGAGCAACAAGGTCTGATGGGATTTTTTTTTTAGCAATCCTCTCTGCTTTGGCATCATGCAATATTGCGTTAATGAAATATTAAATACAAACAGTAACAGAGGAAACAGGAGGAATTTTGCACCTAGGATTCAGTTCAGCCAGACAAATGAGGGCAGTGCTCCTAGAGCCTGGGAGACCTGCTCCAACTCCACACGGGGAGCCCTGGATGGGGATGAAAGGACGATAAACGTCCCGGTGCAGGCAGGGAAAAACGTGGACTTTATTTGATCTGGTGCAGTGGTGTTAGGTTGGCTTTTTTTTTTTTTTTTTTTTTTTTTTTTTTTTTTCTTTCCCCCCATTGCAGACTAATATTTTCTTCCGTGCTCTGTGTTATTTTCTGTGTATTTGTCAAGGACACCAGTGTTTAGGAAAAAAACACCCGCTGAACCCTAAACATACAACACTTGAAAGACTGAGAGATCAAGATCTCTGTCATCTAACGGAGTAAACTAACAGTGTGATTGCAAAAAGCCCCCATGAGGATCCTATCTGTCATATCGCTGTCAGCTTTGTACTAAACAGCCATTAAAGAGCATTTACATGAAAAACAGGCAATCTCCTCTCCAATCAGAAAGTAACCTAATCCTGCCAACAAATTGAAGGTGACATCTCAGGCGAGTCTGGCCCTTCTCAGTGTGATGGGCCCTTTTTTTCCCCGAAGTGCCCAGGGTGGGAGCTGCAGGCACCCACGGGGTCTTCTGTCCCTATTCCTGCTGGGGTCCCCCTTTCTCAAATTGAACCCCCCCCATGGTCCCAGTTGGGTGAGGCTCTGCCAGTCCTTTACACCAGTCTGGCTTCTCATGCCCCACATGGTTCTTCTCTGGATCCCACATCTCCTCTGGGTGCAGGAGGGATGCTCTGCGGGATTTCTGAAATTAAAGGACATCATTAAATTAACGGGGGTCTGGAAAAGCTCAGCAGAAACCCTTGAAGGAGGCAAACATCCCTGGTAGGTGAGGGTCTGTGCTCAGTGCCCAGCTGTGTGGGATTTTAAAGCCACGCAGATGGAGCAGTGCCCAGTGTCTGCAAGCTGAAGTCAAGCACGGTGTGATTGGAATTAAATCCACGCTTTTGACTGGCTGGGTAATTAATCGTGGGATCCATCACCAAAGGTCAGGCGCCTGTATTTTAAAAGCACAGCCTGCAGGCCGTTGTACCCAAGGTGGGAAATTCGGGGTGAATTTCTATGGCCCTCATTAAGCAGGATGTCGGGTGCAGTGTGGGAAATAGTACATTTTGGCCTTCCAAGTGACAAATGTGTGAAATCCATAACAATTATCCATGAGTTCAATCTGAGCTCTGTCCACTCCAGCCCAGGCATTGCCGCTCTTTGTCCCTCCCAGTTTCTTACAGAAAAGGGGCAGAAAAACCCCAAACTGAGCAATTGCAGACCCCAAGCAGCAGACCTGCCTTGGTGTTTCTTGCCCAGAAAGGCTCAAAACTATGAGGCAGGGCAGCACCGGGTGCCAGGGGATGCGATCCTGCACAGCACAGACATAGAAACAGCTCAGGAGATGAGGTTTGGGTTTCCCACGTGGCTCCCACATGTGGAGAAAAGCAAATCCATGCTCAGCACCGGCTCCTGCCCGCTGCTACCAGTTGTGGCCCACAGCAGCTGGCTCGCAGACCTCCCGCGTCCGGCCCCGAGAGCGAGCTCCAAAGCTGGGAGTCATTAAAGGGAATAAATCAGCCGCTAACGAAAATAGTCACAGCCGTAAAAGAGGTTAATGCGCGCGCTGCCGACAGCCGCTGGCACGGGGCTGAGCTATTTGCTGTGTGATATCGGAAGATCGCTGTCCACCTCTCCCTTCCCAGCAGTCCGGGGAGAGGTTTCCATCTCGCTAACAAACGCCAGGCCTTTCTATAGCGCGCAAATTGTCCCGGATGGCTTGTGTGTAGTCACGATGACATATGCTGGAACATATTTCCAGGACGATGGGAGGCTGCAGGGGAAATGTGCAGGAAGCTCTTCCCCGGAGGAGATGCTCTTAAAAAACTTGCTGTGAAAAATCTGCTGTGAATCAGGGCGAGGCCGTGGCGAAATCCAGCCCAAATCCATTGTTTTTGGGGCTGCTCGGGGCAGCGCCAGCCTCGGAGACGACCCGCTTTGCAGGGTCATCTGGGTTAGCAGGGAAAGGTGAATGAGCAAATAGGAAATTAGAGAAAAAAAAAAGAAAAATAGTGGATTTTCTAAATAGAAATAGAATTAAAATAGGAAATTAGCATTTTTTTTTAATATATATTTATTTTAGAAAATTAGCAAATAGAAAATTAGAGAAAAGAAGAATTAGCAAATTAGAAAGGGTAATTAGCAAATTAGGCTGGAACACCAGAGGACCTCTGCTTTTAGCATTGTAATGCCTGAGATTCATCAACCCCTCTGGGGAGAGGAGGGAGATGTAGTTCATCCCATCAAAATACCAGCCTTACATGCAATTTCTTTCCTTTTCCCTTCTTGTTCTAAAGCCGCCCCTCTCCAAATAGTGCCTTTTGTAACGAAGCGAGCCCTCCTGCCTCTTGCTATATAAAACTTTTAAAGATGTTTTCCTCCCCTTCAGGAGCTGGGTGTTAAAGTTGCTTTCTTGGACAAATCCAATGTGAAAATCATCCAGACTAGTTTTCTTGACTTGCGCGCTGCGCGGAGGGCTCATCGTTTCATCACATCTGGGACGTTTTCACAGCAGCTTTTCTCAGGGCCGAAAACCAGCTATTAAATCCCCAAAGCCTCGTGCGGGGCGGAAGCTGGGGGGGTTACTGGGCTGCTCTCCCTGCTGCGAGCTCTGGAGTCGGGAATTACGCAGCTGCGCCATGGAAAATGGGGGATTTCTTCCAGTGTCTTGCTGCCCCAGGCAGTTTACTGGGAAATGCTGAACCAGCACCATGAACATTGGCTGTGA
This sequence comes from Nettapus auritus, assembly GCA_011076525.1. Lineage (NCBI taxonomy): Eukaryota > Metazoa > Chordata > Aves > Anseriformes > Anatidae > Nettapus > Nettapus auritus. The sequence continues at coordinate 3,685,764 of CM021786.1, read as the reverse complement.
GCGAGCGTGGACTGCTTGTTCCTTTCCCTCACCCCTCTCTGATTTTCCTATGTGTTGAGCTCCCCCTCTGCCCGGCTGCGCCATAGACAGGGAGCAAATTCTGCCTGGTGCAGGCCTGGGTCTGGGATGTTTTGTAAAAAAAAGAAAAGGAGAAAAAGAAAAGGACCAAATATTTTAATGGGTGTAGCAACACTTTTCCAAATAAGCAGTGTATAGCAATTTTCCCCCATATTTTTCTGGGTGCTGCAAGTAGGATGCTCGTGGTTTGGCTGCGGGACCCTGGGGACATCCTGTGTGACCCCCCCTGTTGCTTCTCCTCTCCTCGGATCTTGCCCCAGCATGACACCAGGAGTTAGGAGGCCTCTCTCCAGCAGGGATGGAGGAGGAGGGTTCCAGCTGCTATCCCTGCTGCTCTCTGAAGCAATTTGCCTGCAGCACTTGCTGGGATCAGGAGATGCCACCAAGCCCAACCCAGCTCCTGGCGAGGCATCCTCTTCCCTCCCCAGGGACACATCGTCCCCCAGACCTTCCAATGCTTCAGCTTTATCTTTATAATTCCCCCTCTTTACCTTTATATCTTTATAATTCCTGTCTTTATCTTTTATCTTTATAATTCCTCCTCCGAGCGTCTGCCCCAGAGCTGTGTGTTTACCTGGTGGGCTTTGCTCGGGGACGTCATTCCTGTTTTATCTCCTTTCCCTTGCAGTCTCGTGCTCGTTTTTTACCTGGCGGGCAGACTTTGCAAATACTGAGGAAGGGACCAGACGTGGAGGAAAGCTGGTTGGGGCAGTGAGGCTGCTGTCTTTTTAGAACAGATCGAAGCTTTTTAGTCCTGCCGTGCCGTTAAGACACTTCCCTCTCTCTGCATCTCTCCAAGGGATGCGGCTGGGTCAGAGATCAGCCGAAATTTCCTCAGGCATGGATTCAGCAGAAGCATTGAAGGAAATGTTTCCGTGCCGTGGGTGAGGATGCTCAGCACACGCGTGGCTCCTTGCGGGGTCGGGGGGGGGGGGGATGCTGCAGCACTGCAAGAGCAGCTGCCTGTTTGCATCAGGCCTCCTTGGCACACCAGGATGTTAATGTTCAACATTTGGCGTTGGATTTTCTTCGCTGCACATGCTCAGAAAAAAAAAAGAAAAAAAAAGAAAAAAAAAAAACAACAAAAAAAACACAATAACCATCCTTTCTCTGTGTGTGCAATCAGGGAAACTCTTCTCTGATTAACGTACAGTATCCTTGGGGAAAGGGAGAAAAAAAAAAGAGAAAGAAAACAAACAGAAATTGGACCCAAGATCTTTCCACATAGTGCTCAAGGCAAACAAATAAAGGATGATAGATAACCAAATACAAGGGAGGAAATTGTGCTCTTCTCTCCTCTAACAGCACCACAAAAGGCCCATCTCTCTGGTTTCCTGGTAATTACCAGCCTCTCTGTCAGTGGGTTACCTTATATTAATTAACATTATTTATTGCTGTTGGCAGAGTGACTGCTACAGTAAATCAAGCAATTAGCAGCCTCACATATTGCACTCGGAAGAGAAGTAACCAGGTGCCAGAAAGGATTTACTTTCTCTTTCATGTTTTATTCAGGCTCTCTGCTTCGCCTTGCGTTTCGCAGCCACCGGTTGCGCCAGGAGCAGCGGCGGAGGGCAGGGATGGAGGGGGGGGGACCTTCAGCACCTGGCCCTGGTGCCCCCACTTCGGCCAAGGAAAGCTCAGGGCGGCACAGAACAAGGGTTTTCTCTCCTCTACGGAAGAGAAAAAGTTCCCAAGTTTTCCTGCTGTTGGTTCTTAGGTTTGATTTTGATGGCTTGCAGTAAATTGGAAGAGAAACCTGGCTGAAAGGCTTGGGCCAGCAGCACTCATCCGCCTTGCTGGGCTGCTCAGTGTTGGGATCAGCTGCAGCACAGCCTCAGCTCTGTCAGGATTTGGGTCTCTGTCTCCGGGCTGACCCCGGGTGATGGGGAGAGTCAGGGTCTGGGCACCACGGTGCTGCCCTGAGCGGCTGCCTGCTCTGGTGCTGGGGGTTTGGAGAGAAAACATAGAGAAAAGAAAGGGGAAAACCCATGCAGGCATCTAGAGGAGGCTCTTCGCTCGTTAAGGCAAGGGCATTGCAGCTTGTTGTTAATTACAGAAAAAAATATTGCAATCCTTAGAGGAGATGGCAACAGAGGGACTCATAAAAACCACAATAGGAGTGTGAAACATTTTCTGCTTTTCATTTTCTTTCTTTCATGCTTTTATTTCGTTTCCTATATTTTTTTCTTCCCTGCTACAGGGGAAAATCCTCTCTGGGCTTTGACTTCTGTCCGCTTTGGCCCCCAGGAGCAGGGCACAGCAGCAACAACCTGGGCTGCTTTCAGGTGGTCCCACAGGCACTGAGCAATGCAGCTTGGCTGGGGCAGGATGTGGCTCCCTCGGCATCGAATAAAGAAGCCTAGCATTTGGCCAGGGTATGTTAAACCTGTCCCAGACCACCAAATCCTCTCTGCCTTCCTCCCCTGATGAGGGACGTGGCTGTGCTGCTGGTTTTTGCCGTCCCTAGCCGCCCTGCCTTTCCCCAGCAGCGTCGTGAGCTCGCCCTGTGCTGTCAGCGCTGGAGCTCAAGGATGCGATGGAAAAAGCCCAGAGCTTTAAACCTTTCCCTTCCCATCTCCGGCTCCCTGCGTGATGCTCTGCAGGTGAGAAACGCGCTGTCCTCAGCCAAACGCCTGCCCTCGTGCCTTTTTTTGAGCAGTTTCCCGAACGCTTCTCCAAGAAGTCCCACAGTGAAAGGAGTGGTTTCCCTTGGCTCCCTTCCCAGACCTGCCCAAACAGAAGGATGCTGACCTAAGGCTGTTAAACACTTTGATGTATGGCCGTGTCTCCTTAAGCAGAAGATCCATATTCTTAAGCTAAGCTGCCATGACACGGGGACATTATGAACTCCCCGAACCAACCGAATCCTACAAATGAGCCATTAGTTGGCTGCATGGCGCATTGGCTCCGTGTGCCTGAGGGGGCTCCCGTTAAATAAGATAATCGTTGCCGTCCACATGCCCTGCGGGCTGCTGAGTGTTCGTTTTAATGCAATTTGTCTTGCCCCCCCACCCTCCCTTTCCAAACACACTGGCCAGAAAATCCCCATGTCAAAAATGGAAGCAAACTTGGGGAAAATCTCAGCCTTTTGCCAGCACCCATCAAAACCTGACTGTTGTTGCCCTGTCCTGCTCGCGGTGTCTGTGCCTGATATGTCTGATGGGGGGACCAGCGTGGTCCTGAGGAGGTGTGCTGGGGTCCTTTGAGATCCCAAATGTCCTCGGAGCAGCAAGAAGACCCCTTTTTGTGTTCATGGTTCCATGCTTTGATGAGCCACATGGCAGATATTGAGGAGAGCATCGCAGAGAGGTGCCCTGTGGAAAGGAGCAGCGGGGAGTTTTATCCTAAAAAAAAAAAAAAAAAGAAAAAAAGAAAATCAGAAAGAAACCTAGAAGAGAAAAAAACTGAGCAAAGCGTAAAAATGACAAAATTCATCATACAAAGGGAAAAATCTCCTGTAGGAAGCCCAGCACGCAGCAGGTGCCCCGGAGGGGATTTGCACACCCGCCGTGTTTGGGCAGAGCTCCTTGCCTCTCTGCCGCGCGCCTCTCTCTGAACGTTTGTGCTCCCTTGGCAGATCTCATCTGTCTTGCAGCATTGTCTGCGTGCAGGAGTGTGAAAGGGAGCCCGGCACCGCAGAGAGGGAAAACTTGGGGGTAATTTATTGCCTGGCAAGGAAGGGAGAAGGAATCCAGCTCCTGAGAGCAGCGTAATTACGGTTTACTCCGTGACCTCCTCTGGAGGCAGCTCTTAGCAGCCTCCTTCGAGGAAACTTGGGTCGTTTGTAAATGGAAGCAAAATATTTGCTCTGAATGATTGTTCTTTAAGGGGCTGTCACCGCAGCCTTGGCAATGAGAGCTCCAAGAAGGAGGTCCTCTGTCTGAACGCATCGAGATGCACCAGATACGTGGGCGCAGGGCATCCATCAACCACTGCTTAGTCTGTTTGCTTTTCACCTAAAAGGGAACTTTTTGCCACCGTTTTGGCTTTCAGGGGTGCTGCTTTATGCTCCAAGGCCAGAAGGCCAGAAAGCAAAATGACCCAAAATGGGCCAGAAAAGGCCATGCTGGGTGATGCAGTGAGAAGTTCCCATCTTCTGCTAATGTTTCTGCCTCTCCCAAGAGGGCAAGGAAGCAAGGAAGCCCCCTGGCAGGCCGAGAATTTGCCTTGATTTTATTCTCATTTATTTGTTGCCAGGATTCCTAAAATATACGCTCGCACAGCAATTAAATTACATTTAATTTGATTAGATTGAAGCTGAGGGTAGCACTCCTCTCCCTCCCTGATGGAAGGAAAAGAGAAATGAAACCTCTCAGGAAAAAAAAAAAAATGTCTTGGGCTCAGAAACGCAAAACCCCCAAATTTATCTAGATGAAGAGAAGGAAATGTAATGAACCTGAACTGAGCAGGAAGCCTGGAGAGAGAATCAAAAGTTTGGGGGATTCATCGGAGGACATAATTGCAACATGTATATTGATTTTCCAGAGATAAGAAAACAAATGTTTGTGGAGATTGGATTAGTTTATTGCATTTATTTCCCCACAGAGTTGACGTTTCTCCATTAGGAAAAAAATGCCATGTTCTTAAACGCATTGGTTTGTTTTTTTTTCAGAGACGCTTGTTAAGTTATTGCCTGATCCCACTGGCTCTATCTCCTTGCAAATTAGTTTGTCTGGAAGGACGTTACACTTCAGGCAGCTCATGAAGCATCCTTTTTTCCCCCTTTTTTTCCTTAATTGTTTGCATGAGAGGGCTGGTGTCGTGTCTCACTGGGAGGAAAATCCCAACCCTCATGTCTGACAAGGAGAGAAACCGGGGCAAATCAGCCCCGGGACAACCTCATCCGAGAGGTGAAGGCTTCCTTTTATCCGCCAGCGTGATGGCTTTGGCCGTGTAAATTATTCAGCGTTAATCCTGCGCGCACCTAAGTCTCCTGGTAGCTGCTCCGAGCTCGCTAATACCGCTGCTTAATCACAGCTCAGGCGCCACTTTACATGTCAGCGGAACAACACCTCCAGCTCTGACTGATTGGGGTTTAAGTTCTGATTTCTCTCTGAGCATAATCAGCCCTGAATGGGAGATTTTTACAGTGACAATTAAAATAATGAAAGTGAACTTTAAATGACATTCAGACGCCGTCACCTGCTCCCGGCTCCGCTCTCCCCCCCTCCCCACATCCCAGGAACTGCAATTTTAAGCATCATTCACTGCGGGGCGATTACAGCTGCAGCTATTCAGTCGAGCCCCGATCCTGCAGCAGGCTCAAAGGAAGCGTTTTCAGGTGTCAGGACCCACCGCTGCGCCCGGTTTCCAGGAAAGCTCAATATTTGGAGTGCACGGTGGGGCCTGAACCACTTCCAGAGAGCTGGAATGGATTCTGAGTTAGTTTTCTCTCTGTGGCATTTACAGATTGTAATGAATACGTATTATGTTTGCGGCGTATAGTAGTAAGGGGTTTATTGATTTGCAGATCATTATTTTGCTGTACATCCAGATAACGGCAACCCGTGGAATTACTCACGCAGCCAGGGTCGGAGGCCGATCCAAAGCCTCTTTTTATCTGTTCCATTCAGATTTGGGTCTGGGCAAACCAAAGCCCAGCATGAACAAGCTCGATGTTAAGGAAAAAGGCTCCAGGAGGCCGATAAGGACACGGGGAATTTTGGAAGTGAAAGGTGTGCACGGAACAGCCCAGTGCTACCCCGGCACTGACATCCCTCTGCAACACGCGTGGAACACTTTTAGATACCCTGTGCCTTGGGTTGGGGGTCAAAATTGGGCCAAAACCAAAAAGAAGGGTGTCCATAAAAGAAAATGTGAAGAAACCACTTTGCAGACACTGTTGGTTTGTTTTTTTTTCCATGGGAGAAGGTAATTGATTTTTTAATCCAATGGGCTAGCTACACAGCTTCATTTCTGTGAGCAAGTCTTCTGTTCTTCCTTTCTGTCTCCTGTTGTAATGAAGATAGACGAATCAGGAGGGAGGGGAAGGTTCCCCATTGGTATTTCTGTTCCCTATCGGTATTTCGAAATGGAGATATACTACAAAAGTTGAGAAATTAGGGGGGAAAAAGCTAAGTTTAGGGAACAAATGTGCTGAGAAAAAATCATTCTGATGGCAGAAATTACAGGAGGGTGGCGGAAATCCCTGATCCACCCCAGTTTAGGAGCCGAGGCTGAGAGGTGGATCAAGGAGCCCCAGAGCAGGGCAAGCTGAGGCTGCTCCATGGCTGCTTGGCTCCTGGTTGCTGCTCTGGCTCCATGAAATCAGCTTTCAGACTGATGTTTCCAGTGCTCTGTTTGCTCAGAGAATGGAAATCAAATCCTCTCCCCCTGCCCCGTCACTCCGAACCCTGCAGTGATGCACAGAGTGAGTGGTTTTCCTCTGCCTCCTCCTCCTCTGCTCCCCGTCGACGTCGGGGCGTGCGCCTAGCTGATAAGGAGGGGTTGGAGCAGTGTCTGCAGCAGCTTTCTCCAGCCAAGGAGCCGTGCCAGCAGGGACGGGCAGCGTGCACGGGAGCTGGCAGCCAACACAACCCAAGTCCTGAGCCCCTTGGTGCGCACGAGGAGCCTGGCACTGTGGTGCAACCCTGAATGCAGCGGGGCTACCGAAAGGAATGATGAAATTCAAGTTAGGGAGGAAGATGCTGGTGGTGTGGTGGTGCGGCACCTCCATGTCTGTCTCCCAGGTATTCCCAGCAGAATCAGGAAACCAAACCCTGACTCGAGAGTGATTTAACTGCAGCAGCAGGTTCCTGAGACATGGACGGGAGGGATGTCTTGGCTCTGAGCTCATGCCATGTTGCCTCACCTCGTGTCTCTGCCTCCTTTCCATGTGGAGCTGCCGCCGCCGCCTTTATCTTCGGCTCAGCAGGAGGGGAACGAGCTGCAGAGGGCTGCCAGGCAGGAGCCTGGCTGGGCTCCCTGGGAATCTCCCATCAATCTGCTGGTTGCAGGCGATAAAGCCTTTGCTCAGATGTTTCTAGCACGGTTCTGTTGTGCTCTGGGAGCTGCAAGGATCTGAGAGCCCCGGTGCTGCCTTGTTTTGCCTGGTGTTTGCAGCGTGGCATCCCCTGGCTGAGGGGTTGTGGTGAGCCAAAGGGCTCTGGGGGCTCCTGGCAGCACAGCACCCTTGTGGTTTTGCCCCTGCTCAGGCTTGCAGCTGCTGGAGCCACATGCTCCCCGTCGCACCTCGTCTCCCCTTGCATTAGGATTCCTCCCTGAGCCCTGCCTGCGCCTTTGATTTTGGTGCTTGCGCCTCGCTGGGGATGACACGCTGTTCTGTTCATTTGTTTTCTGATAATCTCCGCTGGTCTCCAAGGCTTCCTCACCCCCCCGCCGCAACTGCTGGCTGCTAATTTCCATCCAAATCAAGTGTGGTGCGTGGCTGCTCAGCGCTCAGGCCTAGCTTTTAAGCGGTTAGCACGGATTGCCTTCCCCAGAGCCAGGAGGAAGGTCCAGAAACCTCCTGCATGCCAGAGACCCTGGCTGGGACATCCAGAGATGTCCTCATAAAAATCCAAGGATTGGCTGAGTCCCAGCCCAGGAGTCTCAGCATCCCATCCGTTTGCTCGGGGGCTGAGGGATTTTGTCCTACGCATCTATTTTGTCTAGACATACCTGAGTATCTTGATTTTGTGCGCCCATAATCACATTTCCTAGTCTCAGTTTCTTGTCTTAAGGACTTTTCCCCCACCAGTAGGCTGTCTTGATGCCAGGCTTGTGCTGGGAGCTGGAACCCAGGTGGCGTGCAAAGCCTCAGGGGGCTGCAGGGTGCAGATGCTCACGTGGAAGTTCCCAAACCACTGCACTGCAGGGAGGGAGAAGCACGAGTAATGCACAACGTGCCTGGCACAACAGACCCAAAAGCACATCTTTAAATAGGATTTGGGGCATTTAAAGCCCATTACCCTCACTGGGGTGGGACGGCATGAGGATACAGGACAAAGGCCAGGCACGCTGCGTGTCTTGGGGAAGCAATGGAAAGACGAGGGCTGACAACACAATCTGTGGTAGGCATCAGAAATCAAGGCAGCACCATTGCCGTGGCCTCCTATCTGCAACCGAGGCAGCTTTGCAGCTCTTCCCTTCTAATTACCCATGGATAATAAGTGAATACAATAGTGAGGGATATTAGAATAATTTACTGTTCATCAAAGGAAAAAGATTGGAATCGTTTGCCTTCAGTATATCCGTTTCTGGAGCGAGGATCCTACCCCAGAGACCTTCCAATCAGCCCCTTCTGACAACTCCTGCCAAAAACCCGTTACAGCTATTAGCAACAAAGTTATTAGCTGGTAATTAACTCTGTAATTAACTTGAAGTGACTTTGGCAATCTACGCCAAGATCTGGTGGAGCAGGGGTGCGATGGGATTTTGGGTGAGTGAAATCCCCAACCAAGGCTGTGGCTTTCCTGAGCACCTCGTGCTTCCCAGCCTCGCAGCCGCCAACACGCAACCCAACATCTCTTGATGAGGCTTTGAACCAAAAATCCTCACAACCGGATTCTTTGCATGAAGCGTTGAATCACTTCTTCGTCTTCGTCTTCAACAAAGATATTGTCACCTCCTGATCTTCAGGCCAATTTTCTCTCCAGTCTGCCTTTCAGCATAACCAGGCACTCCAGCTCGAGTGGGTTTTATCCCCGAGTTTCTTTCCTCCCCTTCCCGTCCCTTTCCTTCTCCACCCACTCGCTCTGCGACGCACTTGAGGCCGCCACAATCGCGGTGTGTTAATGCAGCCTGCCAGAGTTCTTCTGTCTCATCACGGATACGGAGGGAAAGGGAACGGATTCGGCATTTAATAGAGCCATCCTCAAGGACACCGAGGCAGCTATTCAGGAACGATCAAATGACAGGTTTGAATATCAAACAGCAGCCCTGACAGCCAGGGAATCAGACATCTCTTGCCGTACACCTGATATCCTAATCTGAAATGAGAATCTCGGGGGAGGCGCGTCCTTTTCAAAGGGTGCTTTTTTAAAAAAGGGGAAAAAAAATAATAACGGTAACTTTTCCTTTTGCCTTCAGAAGTTTGACAAAAGTGCATCCATTCAGAGAAATCATTTATCTGCAGTGGCAATCAGCTTAAATACGTCCCATTATCAAGCTGCCTGCTACTGTACATCAGCGGGCGCTGTTACGACACGCGGCTGAGTGGGGATAACATGCTCGTAATTACTTGTCTTTGCAAAATAACCTCAGCTGACGAGAGGAGGGGCAAGACGGGAAAGCAGCTAAAGCCAGGAGAGGCAGGGAGCAGCCAGGAAGGGGCTCATCCAGCTCTACCTGGTGGCTTTGGCTGCTGCGGTCCCTTGGGTCGTGGACGGACAGCATGGCCCCAACGCCATCCCTCCGCTTCTCCGGCCTTGGCACAGGCACCCAATTACCTTCAGCCCACGTCTGAGCAGCCACAACCTTTCTCATTTTGGAAAAAAAACATGTAAGCAGGGCTGTATCTCTATACCCTATATGTATATTCCTTGATATATAACTTAATAAAAGTTTATGGACCCAGGATAAGGAATCCACGCTGAATAGATGAACCGGGATTGAAATATGGTCCAATTAAGCCTGTAACGGGGCTGGCTTTCCTTTGAACATCCTCCAACTTGAAATGAAATCTCCACCAAAGGAGATAAATCAGCCGACATAAAAGGCAGCCCCCTTTTCACCACGGCAGCTCCTGCACGAGCCAGGATCGGCTCCGCGCTGCCGCTGCGGCGGGTCGGGAGGAGCGATTTCTAGGGGAACGTGTAGACCTCTCCATCACTTGGGATGCTCTTTCCCCGGCTTTTCCTGCCCTGAGGAGCCTGACCCAGCAGGAATGGGGCTCACCCAAGCTCCCACAGCAACGAGGGCAGGAGCAATCCAGGACTGGTGCTAAGCACCCCTCCTGCAGCGCTCAGCGGCTCCGCCAGACCCCCAGCGCTTCCCCGCAGCACAAAACAGCAAATTGTTTTGCTGTTCCCACAGCTGCAATTAGCACATTCATGCATTAGTTTTTATTTCCCCTTATTCGGCAGCCTCTTTTTTTTTTTTTTTTCTCCTCCGCCGCTGCTTGAAGAAAAGGAGATTATTTTTAATTACAGTTTTACGCTCGATTAATGAACGTCAACAATGTGCTAATGAACGGGGCTGCGGCACGTGGACACAATGCGCCTGCATGGCTTTGGAAAGGTCTCTGGAGGCATTGTTTTTTATCCTCAGGCTGCCCCGTCGAGACTTGGAGATGGGGAAGGACTAGGAAGGCAAACAGCAGTGGGGAATTTGGGATTCAGCCACACGAAACACCCCACACTTTGACCTGGCCTCATCCTGGGATGGGTCTGAGCCTCCCTTGGGCTCCGGTGTTGGTAACAGCAGTTTTCTACACGTGCTAATAGCTCGGCGTTAATGAAAGTTGCATCCTGATGTCATTCTGCATAGTTAAAAACAAACAAACAAACAAAAAAAACCCACAGCACTACTGTAATTTTCTGGTTCATGGTGATATCACCCGCGGAGTTTGAGGCTTTGTTTTTCATCAAAAGCAGCTTTGTGCTCTCCCCCCCCCAAATACAAGAAAATGTATGGGTTTTCTGCATGCAGAAAAGGTCACTCCATCATCAAAACCTGTCACCTGACTCGCTGTTTTTATTGAGGTGAAAGGCAGAAGTATTGAAATCCTGCCAAGCCAAATGAAAAGGGAAAGCGAGCTCTCCAAAACAAATAGCAGCCCTCCAAAAAACCCAGAACAAAACCCCCTGCGTGCACATTTCTGCGGGCCGAGCTGCAGGTTCCCAAACCTCCCCCGCTGTGCCATCACTGCCGGCTTTCTGTGCCTCTCAGGGTGTAAATCCTGATGGGGAGCATCCCGTGGGCATCCCTGCTGCTGCACAGCCTCCATCTGTCCTTGGTGCCGGCCTTTCCTCCTTAAATCCTCCTGGGAAGGCTCCTGTGCCTCCTCAGCTTGCGGCTCTCAAGCTCGGGGTGATCCCGAGCGTGAAGGACGCTGCGGGGATGCAGCCGGGCTGCAGGAGGATGCGGGGCAGAGACGGGGACTGCAGCCCCCTGACGGCACCCTCTGAGCACTGAAATGTGGCGTTAGGCAGCACGTTCAAGCTGTCCTTTCCTTGTAAAAGCAGCTATTTTGTGCTTATTGCTGCTGGTATATATTTATTATGTGGTTGGTGTAGTAATGATATACCCCGCTCTGCCCTCCTTTACAAATAGGAGGCAGCTCCACATAAGGAGGGGATTTGGGGTGCGATTTGGAAGATCTGGGGCCTGTGTTTGTACCACTTGCTGCGGAGCGAGGAACCCAAGGTAAACCCTGCTTGTGGTGGCTTCCAGGGCTCCAAATATAGGGGGATATAGGGGGCTGGAGCAGTTTTGGTGTCACATCTGCAAGCACAGCACCATAAACTTTGTGCTTAAACGGGAGCCGAGATCCTCATAACCCTGTGGAAACGGCTGGGAGGGTTTTAAAAACCTCAGAGCTCTCACAGGTCTCTTGATGAAACTGTAAAAGTGGCCAACATCCTCCTCAAACTGAAGCAGCATCCATCCATCCACCCAGCTGCCTTTTTATCTGTCCGTCCGTCCATCCATCCAACCATCCATTTAACCAAACACCTATGACATCACTCTATGTGCAGCACACAAAAGCAAAGTATTAAAACAATTTCCCCCTTTTTAATCTTTTTCTGACATTGCGAGGAATGCAGGTGAGGATTTTTAGTCCTGTCTTATAAAAAAAAAAAAAAAACCATGCCGTGGTTTGCCGGCGCTTTTTTTTTTTTTTTTTTTTTTTTTTTTTTTTTTTTTTTGCTTTTAATTAGGGTTTTTTTTTTTTTTTTTTTGTAGGGGGGCAAACAAGAAGGGAA